>JAAGAY010127816.1:1903-28693 GCA_011801015.1 Ardeotis arabs
GGGGTCTTTTTTTTTTTTTCCTTTTTTTTTTTCGGTCCTTCTTTCCTTTCTGCTTGTTTCTAAGACTGGATTTTCCAGTTTAAAGGCACATGGAACAGGAAATGGTTAATTAAGTGTGAGCAGCGCGGACAGAATCAGATGGGTTTGGTGGGATCTAAACCAAACAGCCTTCCCCTCCCCCTAAACCTGATAGTAATTTTTTTTTTCCCCCTTTAGAAATGAGGGAAAACAAGTCATGAGCGTTGGGGCGCTTCCCAGTTTATTTATAAAATAAAAAAGTTGACTTTTTGGTTGTGTTTTCTTCTCCTTGCAAGTAGGAATGGTCAGGAAAACTGATTTGGGTGTTTTTAGAAATGAATGTGCCCGGTGAAATCGCATGATGTAAATCAATCTTTCCTGCTGGTTATTTCCCTCTTTAAAATCCCTCCTGTCCTGAAAGCCATCGTAGAAATTAGTTAAAAAATCCTGATTGTATTAATATGGCAGAAGAGAGAGGGGTTGGTGTGTGTGGCTGCTGCAGTGGAATAGCCAGGCAGGATGAACTGATTGAGAGTTGTTTAATTACAGTGATTCTTCAAATAACACTTAACGCTGCAATTTATGTTAATGATCATGGGGAACCATTTTAACGAAATACTTTCGAAGTATTCAACTGGAAAGAAAAGTCAGTGCTGATAAAGATGTCGTTTCATTAAAAAAAAAAGTTTTAAAATTAGTTTAGATTTGTTTAAAGTATCTCGTTGCTGTTTGGGAGGGGTTTTTTCTTTAACTTTGCTGATAGAAAAACTTGGAGAAACTTAAGAGGATTTAAAAAAAAAAAATCTTAAAAAACTATTGCATGGTTGATTCTTCAGGAGGTTAAAAAAGAAAAGATTCTTTCAGGAAAAAAGAGAATTCAGTTTTCCTACTTAAGATTAAGGATTGGGTGGGGGGGGTGGAACTGGGGAGCTGAAAAGCCCGAAGTCGATGGGGTCGAAAGAATGAATGAATGAAGAGAGGAGGAGGGGTGAGGGGGAAAAAAGTGAATCCATCAAGCAGACATTCCAAATATGAGGAATGTGGAAGTGAGTCGAGCAGAGAGAATGAGAGCGAGTAACTGGGGGGGGAGCGGGAGGTGGGCTGATAACCGCCCGCGGACGGGGAGCTGCGAGGGGGGTTTTAGGCAGAGGTCACTCACAGCAAGTTGTGGGGTTAGAGGGTCTGCGAGCTCCCGAGCAGGGGTGGGAGTTATTAAATGTTCTTAATGGCGTGAGGGGCTCGTGCAGTGCATAGAAATGGATGGAGAAATCTTAAAATAGGCTTTTTTTTTTTTTTCAGTCTTTGTTGCAAATTAATGTTTTTACACCAGAGAAATGTTCTCTTTGCGTGTGCACGGTCATGCAATTAATTGTTTGTAACGAAATATTTTAAAATTTTTGAGAAGAGCGAGTGTGATTTCTTTGTTTGTCAGTATGAATCAAAAATTGTGCCTTTCTCCCTCCTGATGTTTGGATTCTCTGAAAACTGAACTGAAAAAAGTTTGCTCGTTCTTTTCTGTTAAAATAAAGACACTGTCCTGAATGCTGAGACAAAGTAGGCTTTTAATCCGGCCTTAAGATCATTCTCTTCCCCTTAAAACAGGTCTGGTGTACGAGTTGTAGTATCATTAAAAAAAATTAGCGACACCCTTGTTTACAGCAGTGCTTGGAAACTGAGAGCCAGGATGCACGCTCCGTTCTGAGGATGCTGGGTTTAGTGGGATTTGGTTGGTCACTACTTTTTTGGTTACTAGAAAGGGTAATAATCTGGAGTTTTTTGCTTTATTTGTGTGAGCCCCCAGCTCTGAGCTGGGAGTTCTCTGCTACTGGTTTGACACCTCTGTAGTAATTTGGAAATTAATACGATTTTGATGATTTCCGGCTAGAAAAATTAGAAATAATTTGTCATTAAATTAGTCATTAATAATTTGTCACTAAATTTCATCCATGAGGCTTAAACCTGAGATAATTTAATCAATTTTAACATACCTGGGAGAAAGAATCACCAATTTACAGTCTGAAGTGAGAGAAATGCCTTTATTTCCCCCTTTCCACGTAGGAGCCGAAACTGGCAAACGTGTCCAAGAAATTGCAATTTAACTGTAAACTTCGTAGCCTCGAGTTTTGAACCCGTAGCAGATGGAGCTCGACCCGAGTAGATGCCCTTTGTGAAGAGTTTGATGATTTTTTTTTTTTTTAATTCCGAAGAAAAGACTAAATGGAATTCCCTGGAGAACCTCGGTGGCAATTGCTGGGACTGAGCGCGCTTCTCCAGTTGAATTTGTTTCATTCTTTACCTTTTAGGTTAAAAACCAAGCAAACAGAGATATGGCTAAGGGAATTTGGGGTTAAAGTACTCGCTTTGAAAATCGAGACCTTTCAGAATTTAAATAAAAAATAAATACGTGGAGATTTCTACCCTCCCCAGCCCAAGCCCCCAGCGATGTTAATGTTTTCCAGAGTCACTGGGAGGGTTTGGGGAGAGTTCAGGCTGCTGGGATGGCCCAAGGTTGGCCCGGGGCTTTGCAGCTCCAGGTTGGAGCTGGAGGAAACATCTCCAGCCCCTTTTTCCTGCCGGAGTCGCCGGCTCCAGCACCCGCCTTCCTGCTGGCTTCCAAATTTGCTGAATTTAGGAATGGAAGGAAGGTGCCTCCATTGACGCAGGCGGAAGGTGTGGGGGTTTCTTCTGCTTCTTTTGGTGATGCCACTGGTTTTATAGAGTGTTTTTGGTGGGGAGGAGTGGGAGCCTAAAGCAAATGCTTAGGGAAGCCCTTGGGAGATGCTGGTGTCTCCCCCTTCCCAAAATTTAAGGAGGGGAGTAGGAGAAAACTGAAAAATTCAGGAGCTTAAAAACCTGAAGGTTGTAGGTTTCTTCTGGGGGGAAAAAAAAAAAAAAAGCCTTTGAAAGCAGTCAGAGAGACTTTTCTGTTTTGTTGTTTTAATTTCACCAGAGAGCAGCTTTTAAAAAGTTTTAGGTGAAAGCTCTGGTTTTCACTGCCCTGGAAGGATTGAGAAGCTGAAGTCAGGGTGTGCGCTCCGAAATCGCCCACTTCTGACCAGCGCCGCCAGCTCCCTCTTCGGGTTTGTGGGTGAGGAGTTCCCAGCCCCCAGATGGACCCCGATGAACTGGGGTGTAGTGGGGAGGAACTGGCAGAAGTAGTGTGCGAGGTCTGCCCGTACTCCTCGCTGACCGATGGGTTTGAGCCTTCGTGCACCATTACATTCTCATTCTGCCCAGTTTGAAGGATGGAAATGATCCGGGAGGGTCCTGCACTGAGTGCCTGAGGGGGTACAAAAATGCACTCACCCAGCAAAGTTTAAGAAATTTAAGAAAACAAGCAGTGCAGGAGAAAAATGTGTCAGCGACGGGGCTGGTGTCCCACACCATCCCGCGCCCGCTCGGGATGGCGTTTAGCTGCTGCGGGGAGAGCACGGGGAGCGGTGCGGAGGCGATGCTGGCAGAGTCTGCTCTCCAGGAAAGTTTATCTTAACCTGGTTTTTCACAAAACGGGAAGCCCAGACCCACGGGGGTGTCTGTCTGCTCCAGAGATGTGTGGTGTTTTATCCCAGGTCGTCTGCTCGTTACCAGTAAACCCTGTGGGGAATTCTGCTTCGAAATCTTTGCTGGGGTTTACCTGAAAATGGCAAATTTGTCCTGGAGGTGGTGGAGCCGGGGCGATTGCGGGGGTCTCAGCAGGAAGGTTTCCCTTGTTTCCTCAAGAGGTGCTGGCAGGGTGTACATGTCTCTGTCCGTCTGTCCTCATCCTTGCACGTTTCCCGGTGAACTGTGGGATGCTCTGCCCTCCAAGACCCGTGTCCCTGCGGCGGGGCTGGGCTAGGGGCACGCTGGGCTTGGCCTTGGTGGCCTCAGGAGGTCCCCCCCGGCCTGTGTCCTGCAGATGTCTCGGACCAAAGCGGGCTGGAGGTTTTACGCCTCCCGTGCTTTGGTAGTGCCCCTGGGAAGCTGTGGGAATGTCAGTGTAAGGTGGTGTTTTAAGCTGATTTTCTTAAAACCAGTGTGCGTTTTCTGCTTCTGGTGGAATAACCCACTGAAAGGGAGTGGAAACCAGTTTCCCACCAGTTTACGTTTGATGTCTGTAGCCTGTTCTTGAAGATGCTGGAGCGGTCTTCATGGTTTTAAGTATCTGGATTTAACAGAAAAAAAATCATGCTTTAGTTGAAACCTGCTTGGTTTTCTCCTCCGGACAGAGTTAGCAATGGATGGAGCTTTCCAGAAGGGGTCTCACAGGGCTGGGGTCCCTGCTGCTGCCAGCCCTTCCCGTGGGGACCCTGCCTGGCTCCTGTCCCCTTCCCTGGGGTTTGACTGCGGCTCAGGTGCACTCGAAGTGAAGCTGGCTGCTTTTTGGGTGCGGGCGCCTGTTCGGAGGGGAGGCTTTGGGGTACCCGGGTGCCCTGCGTGTGCTGGGAAGCACTTTTGGGAAACCGCTCATCCTCCCCGTGCCGTTGCCTCGAGTCGAGCTCGCTCCGGCTGTCTTTACAGTGTGGGAGCTTCCCCCAGGAGGCTGATAAAAGCTGAAGAGTGGGGGGACAGTTTATTGAGGTGCTGGCTGGAGGCGAGGGGCCAGGAGCTGGCAGAGCTCGGCGCGAGGGAACGGGGATGTCGGTGGGGACGGGATGGGGGCAGCTGGGAGGGCACTGCCAGGGCGGTGGTGGAGCGAGAGCATCCCTACTGCACTCTCCCCTCCTGATGTGAAAGAGCAGAGGAGCGCAGCCAGGGGAAGGAAAAAAAAAAAAAAAAAAAGGAGAGAAAATAAACAAACATAAAAAAATCTGTCCATCCGTCTCGGAGGAGCCCTCTCGATCTGTCAGGAAATGGGTCATTTATTTTATTGTAACTGACACTTGGGAGCCCTGACATGGTCAGAGCTGAAATTTCTGGCTACTGTAGTTGTCTGGTCCGTACGGAGCAAACTGGTCTAAGAAAATAAAACCCTAATCCGTGGGCACTCCCGGCAGAACTCGGTCCACGGTTTATTTTTAAGCGTAATGCGCCAGGTTGGGTTCGAGATGCTACGAGCACGATCCGCCCGTTGTAAAAGCAGCGGCAGCCCCGTGTACCAGGAACCGCTGGGAGCTGGCAGGGCTCCACGCGGCGCGCGGCGAGACGCAAATCCCGCACGGTCCCGGGGTATCGCCGTGTGTAAACATCACTTGAGATGACAGGGAAATTGATTTGCACGAAGAGGAGAAAGTTTTGACTCTGACGAAGGTCCCGCTGTCGTTCACTTTTTAGCTTTGTGAAAAAGAGGAGATCCTGGGGGAGCAGCCTCCCGACCGGAGCGTAAGAGAGACAGGAGAATTGTGATCTAGAGCCAAATAAAAGGGAAGAGAATAAAAAAAAAGGCTCTCAGGGCCAGATTTTCACCCACAATTGGAGCCAGATTTTTCCAACTTGCCTTTAAGCGTCTAAATAAAAGCTCCGTTTTCAGAAGCGATTAGCGCCTGACGCGCTGAGCGCTCTTGAAAAATCTGACGGTCGGGATTCCTTCTTCTTTCTTGAGATCTGGATCAGCCAGCTGACACCCGGGGTGTTTCAGCCCTCGCTGGTCCACCCTGGGTCCTGCCCCACAGCCCCGAGGGAGAGGTGGATGCTCGGATGCTGGGGCACGAGCTGGCGGGTCCAGAGATGTTACCCGTCCCCCTCGTTCCTTGCTCTTAGCCGGGCAGAGAGCCACTGTGTTCCGTGCTTGTGGTGAAGTGATTGTCAAGCTGTTTGGGAATTCCGGGAGCACGTGTGGATGGGGGATTGGGAGCTGCGGATGAGATGTGGAATGAGGGGCGCGGAGCTGCCATGTGGTGAGGTGGGGACGCAGCGATGCCCGAGATGCTGCCTTCTTCCTCCCAGCTCTGCCTTTGTCACCTGCGAAGCACTGGCTTTGCTCGAGCTCCTGCGTGATCCAAAGCCGTGCGTCCGGACCCTCCGGTTGTGTTGTGTGCAGAGAACCACCGGCCGTTAAACGATGCCTGGATCGAGGTGTGACGAGCCATAGCGGTGTTCCCCTGCGCGGTGTTGGGAAACACTGTGTCCTCAACGGCAATGCCACTGGGATGGGATGAGCTCTGCGGTTCTGCCTCCTAACCAGGGTTGTCTGTCTTCTCCAGATTATTCCTGGTTAATACTGGTCACCTCCAAGCAGATGTGATCACGCGAGTGGGTAACCGTTTGTCTGCGCGTATATACACGCGGATGGACAGGAGTGTGTGTGTTTTCTTTGCTGTGGAGACGTTCATGTGTGTTTTGTGATCTCCTGTGGTTCAAGCCTCCGGCACAAAAGTGTTTACAAACAAATTGATCAAATAAGCAACGATGAGAAGAAAATTGCGATCTCTCAAAGGAAGGAGAGCTTGTGGCTGCTGTGGGCTTTTGTGGAGCTGTTTGCTGGGGTGCGATTTCACGAGGAGCCAGGAACCCGACACGAGTGTTGAGCGTTTAGGCTCGGGTTCACGAGGCTCCTAAGGATGCGCTTTTGGAGAGGGAAGCCATCCTTTGGAAGTTCCTGGGGCTACTTTGGTGGTAAAATGAGGCGTGTGCTGAATTTGAGCCTAAACACACAGCTTTATATGAACTTTATATAGTCATTGTTTAGCGTTCCGTTACAGCTGAGCTAATAACCCAACCAGTTTCTCCGACGTCTGTAGCCTCTTCTTGCTTACGGCGGAGACGCAGAGCGGCTGTGACCGCTATACGCGATACGTACTGTGGGGAGAGAATATTTGTGACTTTTTAAAAGCTGTGGCTTGAACGCCGAGCTTCCCCTGGTGAGCCGTTGTCCGCCCTGTGATAGTTCCTGCACGTTAGGGCTGCACACCCCCGTGTGCCTGGCGTGAATATTTGCACAGTGCCTATTTTATATTTAGTTTCCCCCAAATACTTACTCGTGCGACTTCGAAAGCTCCTTTCTGCTGCTGTTTGTGCCAGTGAAACTTGGCGATGCAAATGTTTATGGAAGGCAGACAGGAGAGAGGGCACGGACATTTTCACTTCAGAAAAAATCCAGATCAGATATTCAGACAGCTTTGTGCTGGATTTCCCTAACGGTGCGCTGAATTTATTTGGGGTGTGTGTGTCGCGTTGGCTTTTCGCGTTGCCTGTGCCGAAGCAGTGGTGGGCTTTGAGTGGCTTGGCTTTGGCACCGCTGTTTGCTCTGTAACGAGGTGGTTGGCGGTGGAGTGGGAAAGCCCCGTCTTTGCTGTTTTCCAGCTCCTGCCTCATCCTACCCGAGCCTCAGCCTTTTCCTTTCTTCTCTTGTTCATGACCCCCTTGCTAAAAAAACCCCAAAACTAACAAACGTGAGACATCTTCCCACGTCCAGAAACTTTACGTCTCCTCTGCTGCTGGTCCAGCGCCGGGGGGACAAAGGAAGCAGCCGGGGGGGTTTAACGCTCCCCAAACCCACACAGATGCCATCGGAGGAGCACGGCCGCGTCCGCCTGGGCTCCGTGGGCACCGCTGGCTTCCTTGGTCATGCCAGCCAAGGGGCGTTTGGCGTCTGTCCTCCTGCACCCCGAAGGGTGATTTTTGTGGGCTCTGCGTGAGAAACCTTAATTTCTCGTTTTTCAGTGAAAACACCAGGTTGCGTTTTCTTAGAAGAGTTTTGCTTTGCCCTCACCTCCTTTCTGAAGAGGAAATGCAAGAGCAAGCAAGTCTGGCTTCAACCAGACTGGGTGAAGGACTCGATTCTTCTGTTGAGAATTTATGCTGGAAATGAAGAAGAAAAAAACCAAGCCTCACTTGTACTTTTTCATCTCGGTTAGTTTCTTGTCTTTACCTTCCCTTAGGCAGAAGAGTGGAAACATTTTGATTTTGCTTGCAGTTTTCAGGGAAAATCCGTCACAGCTTTACCCCAGCACCCCGGCTGCGACACCAAACCTGCCACAGATCTGTGTCCCATCCTTGCTCGGACCCTCCAGTGCCGGTGCCAGGGTTGGGAGGGATTTTGGGAGCTCCTGTCTGGGATCTGGGCTGGGATGTGTCCCCAGTATGATGGGGACAAGTGTACTGCTCGCAGTCTGGGCTGCTGGAGGTCTGAACCCACCCAGACTGGGAGGACTGGCAGGTCTGAGTACGGCGTCACGGGTTTTAACTTGAGTTTTGGCAGAAGGGTCTCCACCCTTGAATTAAGTTCATTAGATAATACAATCTGTGTTGTAACTTCTGGATTCTCCCGTAACGAGTCCACTTTGATCTCGGAGGACTTGTCTGCCTGCAATCGCTGCACTGGTTCAACCTGATTTGGCTTGAAGCAGCGTCAGTGCCCCTGGCACGCCGCCCCGTCCGGAGGCTCTCGTACGTCGGATTTTCACCCAGTCTTATCCGACAGATCTGTACCTGCCAGGCACCGGGGTCTGCTCCTCTCTGGCACCGTGATGTCGCAGCGGAGCAGCCCCCGCACCGTCGCCTCCTCCCGACACAGACCTCGCTCAGAAGCACCCTCAGAAGTCACAAACAGTTCTGTTTCCTCTTCCTTTCTCGCGCTGGTACCATGTGCTTGTGCACCTGGGGTTGTCGGGGCCCTGAATCCTTGCAGCTCCCCTCGGCCCCAACGAACCCCTCCGTATTTCCCCTGCTCGAGGCACGCCGAGCCCGCGGAGTTTGTAAGGTCTCCAGTAAGAGACCAACACCCCACTGTCCGGGAGGCTGGAAATACAGGATAAAAAGATGCTCCTGGCCACTTTCTGTAGGCAAAATTATCTGAAATGTATCTGAGTGACACCTGTCAATCACCCTGGTAACAATGCTTAATCATTGAGAAATCAGAGTGGTTTAAGAGCGTGCGCTGATGGGGTTTAGGGTTCCCACTGGCACTGACTGCATGGGAGCAGCCCAAAGCTTCCCTTGGTCACTCTGCAAAGCCTGAACTCATCTCAAAGCATCTCCCAGCCCGTAGAGCCATCAGAGCCACTGGAAACCAGTTAGAAATGAGTCCGGTCACTGGAGGAGGGCAGAGGTGCCCTCTCGTGGCAAGCAGAAGTGGGTGAGAGGTTCATGGGTGGCACCTGAACCCCTGTCCCCAGCGCGCTAACGAAGGCAGCGGTGAAGGGTGTGAGTTGGTGTGGCCACGCTGTGGGTTCCACACCATCCGAGCTTTTCTTCTCCGTGTTGTTGGGTTTGGGGGAGGATGGCGGGAGGCCTGGTGACCTGAGGCATCTCCTTCTTTAGTGGCTGATGTCGTAGCTCCTGGAGGCGTGGGGCTGAGTGAGGATCCACGCTTAGGACCTTTTCTTCTCAAAGTTGGTGCTGGCGGGTGAAGGGAGATGCTCTGAGTTGTGCAGAATGCACCAAAATATGGAATATATTTTGTTGTGTGTGCTCGTATTTGGGATTTTCTATCGGCGTCGGGGTGGAGGGAAGCCGACAGCCGCGCGGAGCTGGCCGTGCTCCCTTCGCTTTGAGGATGCGCGGACAACACTGTGTGCTCCCTTGCCTGGCTGCTGTAGGGTTCCTAGCATCGTGCTGTGCTCTGAAGTTATGGTCTCGGAACTGCTTCGAGGTCCACGGGTAAAAGATGGGGTGAGGAACAGGTCCCTGCTTCTTCTACATCCCCTCCACAATGGTCTGCAAGAAAATATGGCTTTAAACCCCACGTTTGTTCTGTGCTCATAGTCCAGCCAGCACCAGCTCAGGGGCTGGGTTGGTTTAGGTCAGTTTGAGAATTGAAATTTTAGGTTTTTCTTTAGAGATTAATATCTCTCAGCGTGTCTCACTGTGGGACCGTGGCGGGAGGTGGCTGGGAGGGAACTGGTGCGTTATCTGCCACCCGTTTGTCAGGGTTTATCTGTCAGCCCGTTCCGTTGAGGTTTGGGGTTGGGTTGCCGGGTGTGGGAACCCACCGAGTGTGGCTGGGCTTGACTCCGGGGCGTGTTCGGAGCGTCAGAAAGAGCCTTTTAGTGCGTGGCCACCCGCCAGCAAATTAGAGTGGAAAGATAATGCAAAATGGGTGCATTGTATAAAACTCATCCATCTTTCCTCTCTGTTCCTTACTGGGAAGCTCGTCCTGTCCGCAGGTACTTGATATATTGACTTTGGCAAGGACGAACCGCAGAAGTCTGGGGGATGATTAGAGTCTTCCTCTGGGCGAGTTGAGCGTCAGGGTTTTTGGGGCTTCTCTGGGATTTCTTGCCTCTTTTGAAGCTCCGAGGTATTGACTTCTCTCCAAGGCTGGCACTCAACTGGGTGGGCGTGGTGCGTGCTCCGTGCCAGCACCGTCCACCTGGGATCAGGGGGAAAATGAAGAGTGGAAAGGTAGCACAGCCGTTTAATAGCAGAGGGAATATAAGACAGAGCATTTTTCCCAGCTCCAGGCATCAGCCAGTCCCTGCCTTCTGCACTTGAGGTGCAACAGCTCTTCTGAAAGTGAGAATGGCTTCTCCGAGGCTTTCAAAGGGATGCTCGTGGACAATTCCTCGTTCTCAGCAGCTCCCTGAAAAAAATCTCATCAATTATGAGACGTGATTCTCCGTGTACAAAACGGTTCCCAAAAAGAGCTAATGGGGAGAAGCCAATTAGACAGATTTATTAGCCCAAGATCAAATTCTGGTTGCTGAGATGATTGATGGAAAGGATTAATCATGCTGTGCTGGCTTGCCAGAGATAACTACTAGCCAAGGCGAGTGGGTCTATCTGAGGCTGTTGTGTGGATGATGTGTTTCTCTGAAATCCCATGGCTGGTTCAGTTCTGCGTCCGTCCAACTGCCAGAAGCCAAATGTCTCCGTTGACTTGCCCTGATCCCCTCTGGAGGGGCCTCTTGGATCCTTTCTCTTCAAAGGTTCAGCCCAGTGTTCTCTCTGCTTTTCCTTCTGCTACTGCTGCTTTAATCTTGTCATTATACGTATTTGCATATTTCTTTCTCAACCTCCTCTTCCTTTCATTCCACCCCCAAATCTCTTTCCCGTCAGCCACCCTGCAGCGCTGGCTTTGCTGTTGCACAGGCGCAGCTGGGGCTCTTTCCTCTCTGGCCTTGGCCAGGTCCCCCGGTGAACTGCAACCGTCGTGGCCACCGAGGCTTTTTGCTGGTGTGTGGTTTCTAGAGAAGTAGTTTCTTCGTGAAGGTTCAGGATATGAGGGCAAGCGGGTCACTGGGGTTGGAAGGAAGGAAGATCGCAACTCAAAGTAACACAAGATGCTTTTAGAAGAAAGGGTGTTGGAGTTTGAGTTGAGTTAGTTGGCTGCACTGCTGACATTAAGTTGAGGTCTGGTGGGAAGAAGGTGTTTTGGAGGCAGGGGGATGGTTCTCTGGGAGAGCTTTGCTTTTTCTTTATGGGAGATACGGAAAAACCATTGTTTAAATGGATGTTTGAGCAGGCTGCAAGCTGGGTCCCTGTTCAGGACAAGCAAGTGGATGCTGCTCTTTCCCGTTCCACCCTCCTGGATCCTGCTCAGTTGCATCAAGTTTGGGGGCTTTTTTGATAGGGTTCCACCACTCTCTTTCTTGGTCTGTGGGACTACACCTGCCCTGCCCCGTGTCACAGCCCCGGTCGTAGTCCAAACTCACCTCCGTCACTAGCCTCAGCGGTGAAACCGGGCTTTGACAGCACGGGGCCAAGTGGGGTTCTGGGGGCCTGGGCGATGCTGGGGGGAGCGGTGATGGGGAGCGGCATGGCCAGGAGAGGGCAGTGGTGACCTCAACGCTGGCAGAGCAATTCAATGCTGAAAAAAGTGCCCTTCGTTTGGGGCTTACCCCCAACCTTTAAGAAACACCAGCCCAGATCTGCTTTTTTTTTTTTTCTTATGTGCTCAAGTGGAATATTCTTGATGTCTGAGATCTCAGCGTTACAGCTCAACACCAATGCGATGCCTCCAAACCTCAGAGCTCTGGTTTTAGGCTCTTTACAAACTCAGGGGAAGACTTCTCCATGGTTCCTCCCCATTCCCATATTGAGGTTTTTCTCCCAAACCACAAAGACTCTGAAAGTTCAACCTGGACCTGTTGCACCTTCGTGAGGAGCTGGGTCAGGAGATTTGGATTCGGAAAAAAATTCAGCTATCTGTCTCTGCTTACGTACTACTCAAACCGTAGTAATGCTGCACTCGAGTAAGGAATTTGGATCACTGGCTTTGCTTGGGCATCCGCTGGTGAATTTGGGATGTGGGGTTTTTTCCCGGCTTGTCTTGCTGGTGTATGAGTGCTTCCAGCGAAGACCTCGCGTGCCCGGTCCTGCTGGGAAATCCACGTGTTGGTGGGTTTAATAGTACGACCACCGACCGGCACGTGGGGAAGCCAAGAGATGTGTTGGCTCGGAGTGCAGCGCCGGAGATGGTGAATGACAGGTGAAGTGGCTGAAGCCTGGAGGCCGATCCCATCGGAGCGGGTGGACGGCGCTGGGTTGTGCTGGGAGGTGTGGTAGGGATCTGCTGTGGACTTCCGTCAGGTACCTCCTTTTTTTTTTTTTTGTGCTTTTGTTTCCTTGTCAATGAAGGGAGTGTAGGGACAGCATTCCTGCTTCGCGGAGATGGTGGCAGATTGAAAGCCTATCAATTTATAAGAGGAAAGCAAGTAATTTCAGCTACAACTTTTCTCCGAGTCCCCCTGGCAACGTTTGTGTCTTAGCAACCACATTTTCCTATTTAAAAATGTTTAAAACATTAAAAAACAACAACACCACCACATTAAGCACAGGATTAAGTGCTTTCCTGAATCAAAGCCTAACTAGATAAATGAAATGCTGTTAATTGAATCAGGGATGCACTGTGTTTTCAGCCCCCAAATTTGCATAGCATTTGCATTTGATTGAAAAGCCATCGTTAATGTTGTTCAGTTCTAGTAGGTCCCCCCATGTCTCTGGCTTTGGCTGTCCTCCTCCTGCCCTGAGACGCTGCGTAAATGGTTTTGGTGGGAGATGGCCCTGACAGGGTCGGGGAGAGCCCCGAGCTCGGCCGTACTCTGCCATCAGCGCGTGGTCCTTCAGCATCGTGGTGCCGTTGGTCACCTCTGCTTTGAGAGGTATGTGTGGGGGACAGAGAAGGTCAGGAGGTGTTGGATGTAAGGGAGATGCCATAGCCAACGTCCCATGGGAAGGGTGTTTGGTGGGTGCGTGGCTCCGGTGTGCCCGCGGAGTGGTTGCTGACCCCCTGATGCAGGTGATGGGGTCAGAGGACCAGCAGCTCCTGCCATGATGCTGGGGATTGGTCCTTCCTCTAGCAGATGTTCCCTGAAGCAGCCACTTGTTTTGAGGCTACAAGAGAAATCAAGTTGTCCCAACAAAACCTGGACCAGCGGAGGAGAAGGAAGGAAATCTGCAGGGCTGGCTGCACTGGACTGGGACACGTGGCGGGGCCGTTTCACTCGTGGGGGTCCCCCCTGTGCCCGGGGGTTGTTATTGCTCCCTCAAGATGGGCATTGTAGAGCGTCATGCGCTGGTAACGCAGGCGGCTGTGAGTGTCCGTTCCCTCGGGATCACAGGGAGTGTCGTCTGGGGCTAAACACTCGGAACGCAGTAGTTGAGGCGACCTGAGCATCCTGCGCTCTCCGTTCCCTTCTCCTCCCTGCGCCCACTGCGCCGATCCCTCCAGATCCCACTGCTCAGGGCTGAGTCCTGTTGGTGAAATGGTCCCAGTCCTCTGGCCAGCCCCTGCCTGCGCGGCGGGGCAGGGGAAGGTGTGTCCATGGGGTGCACTGGGGAGATGCAGGTTTTATCCCGAGCTCTGCTGCCGAGCCCGCTCAGCGGCTGTGGGTGCAGCGATGCTCCTCTCCCAGCATCTCTCCAGCTTTTCCACGCCGGGACAGAGCAGTTTTTGTCTCAGGTGTGGAACCCGTAGCCAGAACTTTATTGGGAGGAGGTGGCAGTGAGTTTCACCGGAGGCAGGGATGCGGCAGTGCCGGTGATGCTTGCCCCCAGAGCATCGCCTCGAAAACGCTGGGCAAGGCTTGTGCGAAGCGGAGGGGAGCCCTCGAGCGAGGCCGGGCTGTGCCGGCGCTGCTTTGCCATCGTCTCCGGCTCGCGGCGGCCGGCCCCAGCCTCCTGCTGGCCCCCGGCCAGGCTGCCTGCTCCTAACTAGCTGGTGCCCCTTTCTTGGGTCCCTGCCACCGCCGTCAGTGTGCCAGCCCACTCCGGGGAATTACCAGCAGATTCTTAATTAAGCGGGAGGCTCCGGCCACCCTCTGGAAGGCGATCTCTGGGGATTGCGTCCAGGGCTGAGCGAAGGGGGATGCTGCCAGCAGAATCTGCACCTGGATGTTTCCCAGATGGATTTAAAAATGAAAAACCCAAACAAAAAAAGAAAACCCCAAACCTAATTCGGGATTCTTAATGGTGATTCCTCCTCCCTGGGTGAGTGGGGGTTTCTGCGAAGGTCGCTGCAGCTATCGGTCCATTCGCGGTGCTGGGGGATGCAGGATGTGGCCGCTGATGCGGCACCGAGTGCCAGCGATGCCGCGTGAGCTGGGAGGGCTCAGGGTGCGTTAGGGACACATGGAGGTTTCCTGGCTCCATGGCTGTCGGGGACCAGTGGTGGGTATTTTCTGAACGACCAAGGCTTTCCTTCGCCGCCGCTTTTTCCCGTTTCACCTCTGTTTCTCTCTTCTGGAGCAGACGTTCCTCCTGGCGCGTGTTGGGTTTGACCCGTGCGGTGTCGATGGGCACGGCGTGAGAGGGTGAGAAATCTCTGCCGTGCTTGGGTGTTGCAGGATCCCCCGTCCCTTTCCTGGATTTCTCCGGGTTGCTCTGTGGCACTTTGCTCCCGCTCTTTGCTTTTCCCCCACAGCGAGGAACCAGCCCGGGTGCCACAGGATGGGTGGGTTTTTCCCCCAGTGAGCTCAGCCCACGGCCAGGGAGGGTTTACTGAGAATGTCAAGAGATTTCCAAGGTCTCCCTTTGCTCCCTGCTCTGCGGGAGAGCCGGCAGATTCGCACGGGGCTGCCGGGCATGTTGGCAGGTTTTCGAGGGCTGACGGACGGACGCGAGGGCTGACGGATGGACGTAGTGGGATGCTGAAATCCCGTTATCGCAAATAGCACTGCTGGCACGGAGCAGGAGGGCAGTGATCCCTCCTCTTTCCTCCCCCATTTTTTTTTTTTTTTTTTTTTTTTAAACAAAAAAAGCCACCAGCATGTGCAGGAACTGCCCAGATTTGCAAATAGACATTTTTTTTTACCAGTTCTGTCAGTCCACTCTGGCTCACCCCAAGGATCTGGGGGGCTCCTGCCTTTGGCATGAGATGAGCAGCATCCCACGGAGCCGTTGCCTTTTCCCATGGGCCGGAGACGCCGGCACTGGTCCGGGGCTCCTGCCCACCCGAGGGGCGCGAGCATCGTTCCCAGCTGGCGGCCAGGGTTGGGCGAGCGGAGGTTGGGAGAGCCCTTCAGCGGCGCGGGAGGGAGGAGCTCCCGCCTTTGGCACACGGTGAATAAAAAGCCGGGGAATCGCCGCCTCGCGGAGTTATTTATTTGGAGCAAAGCTCTGCTCGGCGCGCGGAGGTGGGAGCAGGCAGAGCCGGCTGTCGTGTTCGGTGGCACGAAGAGCGGCATTTCGCGATGAGGATTTCAATACAGCAGGACCTGCTCCTAGCAAAGCAAATAGCGGGGTTTATTTATCCATGACTTCCTCTGTAATTCTAACCACAGCCGCTGCCGAGCGCTCCGATGGAGCCGGACTCGAGCAGGGGCTGCTCATCGGAGAGGTTTCCATGCACTGTGGGGCAACTCTGTGTTGAGCCAGAGCTCACCAAGGGGTGACGGATGCGGCCCCAATTCCGCCCTGCCCGGGGCAGGATGGGTGCCGGTGGAGATGGGCCAGGAGTCAAGTGTCCGGAGCGCCGGCTCATTCCGGGATGTGGTGGGATCCTGCTCCGCTTCATGCAGCGTGGCCGGTTGGGCTGATAAGAGACCCATCCCTCCCTCTGAGCGTCGTCTCATGGGATTTAATATCCGTCAGCAACGGAGGCTGTTAGGAGTGGCAAATAATCCCACTGGCGTGGTCGTGGTGGGAGGAATTACTGGTTAATTAACATATTAATAAAAGCGCAGCGGCCCCAGCGAGGCACAGCGCAGCCCCTTCGCCTTGCCCGGCTGGCGCGGGTGCGGGCGATGCTCTGCTTGGGCCGGCGCTCCGGCGAGCTCGGCAAAGGAAAGCCGATATTTTTAATTCTTTTTTTTTTTTTTTCTTTTTTTTTAGTGGGGAGAAGATTAGATGATTAGAATTATGGTGTGAGGACATAAAAGCCTCTTTTTTCTCCATGTTGCATTTGATTCTGGTCACGTGTGTGCAGAACGCGCGCTCTGCCCGTGCGGATGCTTGGAGCTATCTGGAGAAGTTTCCGTGGTGGGGTGGGCGGTGGGAGACCTACGGGCTCTCCTCTGTCTCTCCAAGTCCTCCTGACCCTCCCCGGACTGTGGCATTCCTTGCATTCTGAATTCCTTGATGTCTCTCCATTCATTTTGGGATGCGGATTAGCATGGAAACGCGGGATCTGGTTTCAGAGTGTGCCCCCCGCTCCGCTTTGCTTCCCGCAGCCCCCCCATGGCATGCTGTGGTTTCGAGGGTTGGGTTGGTTTCTTTTTCCTCATCCACCTGGTTTGCATCTGTAGCAGTGACAAAATTTGGAGTTCCGGAGCCGTCTTGGTGGCTGAGCTGGTAGGAGCACTGAAAAAAAAAAAAAACAAAAACATTTTTTTGTGTTTCATTTTGACTTTTAGAAGGGAGAGCAGCCCCAAATCTGGCCATTCCATCCATCCGATTGGAATCTTTAGGGAATGTTTGGTGGGCTTGGGAAGCATCACTTCAGGTTTTATTGGGAACCGATGGACTCGGCCAGCCCTGTGGGGGACTCTGACGTGTGTGGGTTTGCGTCGGCAGCATGGATCAGCGGGGATGCGCGAGGCGGCTGCTTTCACCCCGCGGGATGAAGGGGCTGAGGAGGAGCCCTCACCTGCGTGGCCAGATCATCCCGATGGCTTTGGGCCATTCCACCGTGAGACAACGACTTCTCGTTGAGAAATGAGCTGAGGCGCCTTCTAAAGTTGTGTCGTTAGAAGACAAGGATCTGGGATCTCATTTTCCCTCCTTTTTTGGATTATTTCACGCATTCATAAATACTTGGTGCTGTGATGACCAGATCGAAGGATTTTTACCTGATACGGTGCCACCAGCGCTGAGCTGCCTGCCGTGGTCGTGGCCTTTATCTTCCTTTTCTTTAGCATCTTAAAATTTGGTGGTTTTGGTTATTCTTGAGAAACAGCCCAACGGTGGGGACCGGCCGTCCGTGGGGGGCTGGCACTGCTCGCATGTGGGTCGCGCCCACCGAGCTGCACCCTTCACAGCCTTGGGCGCTGAACGGTGTCGTTGCCTTTCGCCGGGGGCTCCGGGTACGTCGGGGTGCCGGCAGCCGCGGCAGCGATGGGGTTGCGTGGCGGTGGTGCCGGATGAGCCCGCGGCTGCTCTCAGCTGTCTGCAGCAGCTGCAGGGCGAGGGGGGGATGGTACCCCCGGCGTAAATTTGGCATCGGAATTAAAAAAAAAGTTTCTATTTTGGGAAAAGTGAGGTTAGGAAGAGCCAAAAATGGGAGCGGAGGAGCAGCCTGAGACCATCTTGGGTGGTGGAGCTGGGATGCTCGTGCCTTGATCTCCCCGCTTAAAATTCCAGTGGGTTTTCGGCCGCAGCAGTGATGCTCCAGCGGTGGGTGACGTCCCGAGGACCATCTCTTGGCGCGGAAGGGCGGGTTACGTGAACACGCAGCTCCCTTTTGCTTTCTAATCTTTCTGTTGAGTCCGGGAAAAGTCTCTGCCTTTCCAGCCGATGCCGAAGGGTTGGGGGTGGATTTTGGTGTCTGGTTCTCGGTGAAGCTCCCGGCGTAAATCCAGCACCGGCCAGGCTGGCTGTAATAAGCCAAAAGCCACCAGAAACCCCGGGAGCATGTGGAAATGCAAAGCTTGGTGAGACATGTCAAGGTGCAGCAGCTCAGCACGAGGCAGCTGCGTGTCGGGCACCAAATCTACTTTTTCATCGCTTTCCGTTTATTTCAGGAGCCGGAAAATTCAAATCCGGAACATCCCACCCCAGCTGCGATGGGAGGTAAGAGCAGCAAGCGGAGAAGTGTAGCTCAGATTTGAGGACTAATTCCACCCCAGGTTTCTGTACTGGGGATCCAAGTAGATTTCTCCTTTTCTTTGTTATTAATTGGGTCTAATTATACCAGACCCATGCGTGCGCGTAGCTTATTCCTCTTCCGTTACAGGAGTAAAGTCGACTGATAGAAGCAACGTAAGCTACACCCACAGAAATCCCCGTTAATAACAGGGTTTTATGATTTATCTATTGTATAAGGAACAAAACGGATCCTTTCCTCCTGCCAACCTTTAAGATTTTCCCTGACTCTTTTTCCCCCGAAGCCGGCTCTGAGGCCCCTTGGTCCAGCGTCTCGGGGCAGGCGGGAGCTTCCTTCAGCTAGTTGCTTGTGAACTCTTAATGACGAGAAAGCTGCCTGGATTGATTGTGTTTCCCTGGTCAGTCCTGACAATCCCAGTGTAAAGTGGGGTTTTTTCCTCTCTTTTCCAGGTTCTGGATGGTTTGCTAGCCCAGTATGGCACCGTAGAAAACTGCGAGCAAGGTAGGGTTGAGTCCCGTGCGCTGGCTTTGGGCATCGGGCGCCGGATCGGCGTCGGTCCTGTGGGTACCCACCAGCAGTCGCTGCAGGGGAAGGTGCAGGATGCTTTCCCGAGGCCGGCTGGGGACTGTCTGTCTCCGCTCGGCGGATTTTCTCTCAGCTTCTAACGGCGATGGGTTGAGACAGGAGGTTTGATATTGCCCGTGGGGTGTTTAATGAGAGTGGGGTTACCATAACCCTCCTAGAAATGGACGGGAGGGCTCGGAGGAGCTCCTGGGGCAATCCCCGGGCTCTGGTGAGCGGTGGCAGGGTGGCATCGACTTTGGTGGCTTTGCTGCGGAGCGGGGTGGCGTGTCGGGGTCCTTTGAATGAGGCAGGAGGGTTTGTGCTGCCCAGGATGCATCCCAGCGTGGCCTGAGCCCTTGGGGGCTCTTTTCCGTCACAGGAGAACAATGTTCGCAAATCCCTGGGGAGCCCCAGCGGGGACTTATCTGAGCAGGGACTCCCCACGTTTCGAGGGGACCTTGGCATCTGCGCTGCCTCTCTTTAATTTCTGCCTCTTGTTCTCGCAGTGAACACGGACAGCGAGACTGCCGTCGTCAACGTCACCTATGCCAACCGGGAGCAGACCAGGCAGTAAGTGCCCCGCATCCCCCGGGAGCTTGGGCTGCCCGCCCCGCTGCGGCGCCGGCCCCTTCCCCGCTTCCAGTGCTAGGAGTCAGATTAGCCTAGAATTCCTGAATTCCTTTGAGGAAACCCCCAGAAGTTTGATTTCTTTTCCTTCACTCTCAGGTGAAAGCCCTTCAGAGGATGTCCATGTTTTTAGGCTTTTCTCTGCAGTTCATAGTAAAAACATAACTTTTTGCTCAAGGAAAAGTAGAGATTTTCCTGTACTTGTGTGATTTCAGGCGTTATGTCTCCAGAAAAAGCCATGATGAGACCAAATATCATAGGAGCTGGTAGGCGTTGGGCAACACGTGTCCTCTCTGGCTGATGGCCATGTCACTGGGGCTCCATTCCCCGTCCTGTCCCACTAAATGCAAATGGAAAATTAATTGGGTTTTCACTGGTTATTTTGCTTTCCTTTGCCTTGATAGAGAGCTCTGGAAAGCTGGAAAAGGGATGGGATCAACCCTTTGCCTTGGAGGAGCGCAGGGATGGGTGGATAGGTTTTTCTGTGGGAGGGTTTCCGTCACTGAGGTGGGGATGTCTCAAACGCGGCCGCGCTGCCATCCCCGGGGACGTGGCCTGTGGTCCCTCCACCAATGCACCAGCTTCCCGATGGCCGATAACCCGTGGCCGCCGTGGATTTGCTGTGGTTGCGTGGTGGCCGCAGGAAACCTTCACGGAGGAACCAGCGTCTTTCTGTGGTTCCTTCGCATCCTGCAGGGATGGCACTGCGAGCAGGGACAGTCCCTGCTCAACTGGTTTTAGGGCTTTTTTGGGTGAATTTTGTTTTGTGAGTTTTTTTTATGTGGTGTTTGGTGGGCTGTTAGGGTTTTTTTGGTTTGGTTTTTTTTTTTTTTTTCCCCCCAAGAGTTGAGTTGCCGACCGCTCTCTGGAGAGCTGCAGTTTTGGTTTTCTCTGTAGAAAGCCGCGGAGGTTTGAAGGGGCTGCGGAGAGCTGTGGCTGTGGAGAGCGGTGGCCAAAGCCGTCGCCTTGCTCTTGCTGCCAGCCCCATCTATCGGCAGCTTTCAGCTCCTGCAGCCCCTGAAGTTTGACCAGGAGAGGGATTTGAAATACCAGCCAAAAATCAGAAGGCGGCGGAGACGTGGGAATCATTCTCTGCACGATCTCGTCCTGCATCCATCGCTCCCACCCCCTCCCCTGGGTGCTCAGAGTGGTTCCTCTTAAAATATTTTGACTCATCTGGGCTGGGTGGAAAGTCCTGCCGGGTCCCCACAGCATCTGCGATGTCTCTTTTCCTCCCTCCCGGTGCTTCCTCGCTGGGTGTTATGCCAGGGATGGCTTGGTCCTTTTTGAGTCGAGCTGATGCGCGGCCGCTCGGTGTGGGAGGGACCCCCGCCCCAACCCCTTCTCCCCTTGCAGAGCCATCATGAAGCTGAACGGGCACCAGCTGGAGAACCACGCGCTGAAGGTCTCCTACATCCCCGACGAGCAGTCCGTGCAAGGGCCGGAGAACGGGCGGCGGGGCGGCTTCGGGGCACGCGGCGCTCCCAGGCAGGGGTCCCCCGTGGCCGCGGGCGCACCAGTCAAGCAGCAGCCGGTGGATATCCCCCTTCGCCTCCTGGTGCCCACCCAGTACGTGGGTGCCATCATCGGCAAGGAAGGGGCCACCATCCGGAACATCACCAAGCAGACGCAGTCCAAGTGAGTCCCTTCTCCCACCAGCCGGTTTGCGCCTCGGTGAGCTGAGCGGTCTGTAGGGATTTAGGAGGGTGGGTTTTTCGGAGAAGGGGTTGTTTGGGGCCTCTCTCGCCACGCAGGGCAGCGTGTCCAAGAGCCACCGTCCCGTGCCCTGCCCCAGCCAGGCTTTCTTTGCCGCACTTCCCCATGTGTCTCCCTTTGCCGAGGTCGCTGCTCCGGCCGGTCTCGCATAGCCCGAGCCTGCTGAGCTCCACCCACCTTGGCCCCTGAGCTTGTGTTGGCTGCGGCTCTTGTCCCCCAAGGAAGGCTTTATCTAAGACGCGAAGTGATGGACAGCCCATCCCGTCCCCCAGGCACGTGCTCGCTCCACCACTTCATCACTCATGTTACTTAAAATAAATAGATGCTGGTGCCTTATTTGGGTTTCTGGGATTTGAGCTTCTCGCCGCCATGGCCGTGTCGAGTACTGAGCCCGGAATTAACTCATCTCGCCTTCCCTGGGTGCACATAACTTTACGGTCGAGCGCAAGCTCCGGGAAGGGCGTGGGGGGAGCGGAGCAGCCGGAAAGCCAAGTAGCCGCTCCCCTGCCTCAGCATCCATCCCGTGCTTTTCCAGGATTGACGTGCACCGGAAAGAAAACGCGGGAGCTGCAGAAAAAGCCATCAGCATCCACTCCACCCCCGAGGGCTGCTCCGCTGCCTGCAAGATGATTCTGGAGATCATGCAGAAGGAGGCGAAGGACACCAAGACGTAAGGTTTCTCCCTGTGCGCATGGATCCCGTCCGCAGCTCTCGGCTGAACTCTGGTACCATCCCGGCACCTGGGGCTGGGTGATGCTCCCGCACGTGCGGGAGCTTTGGTTTGGGGGACCAGGGGACTTGAGCTTCCCCCATCTCTCTGTACCGAATCCCTCCTCCTCTGGCTGCACTAATCCCTCACGCTGGGTTTTTTTTTTCCGCATTCCTCTCTCAAGAGCTGATGAAGTGCCTCTGAAAATCTTGGCCCATAACAACTTTGTGGGGCGCCTGATCGGCAAAGAAGGGCGAAACTTGAAGAAAGTGGAGCAGGACACGGAGACAAAAATCACCATCTCGTCGTAAGGCTCTTCGCTCCCTTTGGGGAAACCAGGGCAGAACTTCCTCAGCCCCGGGGCGGAAGGGGAGGATGAGGAGGAGGTGGGTGATGGGATGGGAGCGGGCAGAGGTGCCTGCCCGGCAGCTGAGAAGCCAACTTGTGGCGTGGATGCTTTACTCCCCAAAGCTTTCTTGAAAAATCTGGGCTTTGTATTTTCTGTATTCCCCTCCCCATCCCTTCAGGGCTGCAGAGCTCGGGACCAACTGGTTTGGTGGCTGGGACTGGAGTTTTACCCTGCAGCCGTGTTTTTGGGTGAAAGCAGAGTGGAATTCCCAGTGCAAACCAGGATGCTGGTCCCTGCTCTGACTGGCACCAGACAGTCCCAGTACATGGTGGTAGTGGCACCCCATGTCCCCAGCACCCAGCAGAAGGACGGGAGGACCTGGCGTGGCACTGGTGGGGCAGGGCAGGGTCTCGGTGCTGATGCTGGCTTTCCCATCAGCTTGCAGGACCTGACCCTGTACAACCCCGAGAGGACCATCACGGTGAAAGGCTCCATTGAGAACTGCTGCAAGGCTGAGCAGGAGATCATGAAGAAAGTGAGGGAAGCCTACGAGAATGACGTGGCCGCCATGAGTGTGAGTGGGGTTTGGTCCTGCCCCGCGGCTCCGCTGACGGGAGCTCTCTAGGGAGATGCCCTGATACAAGCGATGAGTGTTTCTCTTCTTGCTCTCAGTTGCAGTCTCACCTCATCCCTGGCCTTAACCTGGCTGCTGTTGGCCTTTTCCCTGCCTCCTCCAACGCAGTCCCTCCTCCACCGAGCAGCGTCTCCGGCGCCGCGCCGTACAGCTCCTTCATGGTAGGTGAACACTGGGCAGCTCAAACCGCTCCAGCCTCCACCTCGGGATCTCCCCTGCACAGAGAAGACACTCGCGATGATCAGGGTCATGGTGCCATCACCATCCTGTGCCGGGGGTGGGCAGCTCAGGTCCAGCGTGGGCGCGGGATCTGATCTCTTAAATTATTGCAAACGCGGTGGAGAAAGGCGCTCAGATCCTGTGGGGTCTGGTGGCGGCTCAGCCCTGCGCCCTCAGAGCGGTGTGGGTATCGCTTTGGGAGAGGGGGCTTGGGGCCCCCGTCCCCGCAGTGATGCCGAGCCCTGAGTGGTGCCGCTGTCCCCACAGCCTCCGGAGCAGGAGACGGTGCACGTCTTCATCCCCGCGCAGGCGGTCGGCGCCATCATCGGCAAGAAGGGCCAGCACATCAAGCAGCTCTCCCGGTTCGCAAGTGCCTCCATCAAGGTAGGGTTGCCCCATGGGGACCCCCCCTCTGTCAGCACCTCCCCACTTGGGGGCTTTTCCAGCCGGGAAAACCACCTGGAAAACCCAGGCGGTCGGGCTGGGGGCCCAATCCTGCGGCACGTGGGAGGGAGGGTGCGACCACCGCCCTGCCCGTGCTGCCCCCGCCGCAGCCACCGTCCTCTCCCCACTCCAGATTGCCCCTCCAGAGACGCCGGACTCCAAAGTGCGCATGGTCGTCATCACGGGCCCTCCAGAAGCTCAGTTCAAGGTTGTCACCGCGGGGAATTTGGGGTGTCCCTCTCCAGCGCCCCGCGGGGCTGGGAAGGGAGGAGCAGGGCGGTGAACCCAGTTTTGAACCCGGTCTGCAGCTGGGCAAACCCAGCATCAGCTCTCCCAGGAGCTCAGCTGGTTTGGAACCCCAGAGAACTGGGACTTCATGTGATGCTGTGGTGTCCCAGGGATGGAGACCCGCTGAGCCGGTGGGGACATGCGGGAGTGGGACATCTCGGAGGGCGCCTGACTCTGTGCTCCCTCTCCTCCGCAGGCGCAGGGCAGGATTTACGGGAAGCTGAAGGAGGAGAACTTCTTTGGGCCGAAGGAAGAAGTGAAGCTGGAGACGCACATCCGGGTCCCCGCCTCGGCCGCGGGCAGGGTCATCGGCAAGGGGGGCAAAACCGTAAGTGAGAGCGATGCTGGGGTGGGAATGGGATCATCCTGCTTCATGCCAGTCCCTGTGGACATCCCAGGGACGGATTTCCCAGTGGTCCGACTGGGATTACCCGGAAGGGGCTGGTCCTTCCGGCACAGCATGACGGGGTGGTCTCTGCCCCATCCCCGCAGGTCAACGAGCTGCAGAACCTGACGGCAGCGGAGGTGGTGGTGCCGCGGGACCAGACCCCCGACGAGAACGAGCAGGTCATTGTGAAGATCATTGGGCACTTCTACGCCAGCCAGGTACAGCCCCGGCAGCTCCTGCGCTAGCGCTAGTGGATTCTCTGGTGGCTCGTATGGGGTTGTGTCCGTATGTGTGCCTTCCTGTGGACGTTTTTTCCATGCCTGGCCGGTGGTGTTTCCAGAAGTGGGTGATGGTGAGCTCTGTCTTTTGCCAGGAGTGGTGGTGGGGGAAACAGGGAGAACTGTGAGAGTCTGTGTACACACAGAGCATGTGTGACCTCCCAAACCCAATGTCTGGAGGAAACCACACTGAAAATAGAGGAGGAAGGGATCTCCAGGAGCACCTTCGCCCAGCCCTGCTGAACTGTAGCATCTTTCACAACGTGCCGTTTCCCTTGCCCCTGGGGTCCTGCCCGCCTTGGGGTCCACCCCAGTTCCCCCTTTTGCTCTTTTCATCCGCAGATGGCTCAGCGCAAGATCCGAGACATCCTGGCCCAGGTGAAGCAGCAGCACCAGAAGGGACAGAGCGGCCAGACGCAAGCGCGGAGGAAATAAGAGCGGCACCGACACCAACGTGAAAAGCGGAACAAGCCAATGCCGGGCTTAAGAGTGGCTGGGAATCAGTTACCGTAGACAGTTGCTAATTTTTTCATTAACCGATCGAGATTAAAAGGCAGTTTGATTGGCTTCCAAGGTAGATGGCTAGGGTTAAAAAAAAAAAAAAAAAAAAAAAAAAAAAAATCGGATCCGTTTTTAGCTCCACGTGCCAGCACAGCTACTTAAATGAAGCAAGAGGTGCTGCGGCGCGCGTCGCTTTGCCGAGGCCGGCGCGGTGCCGGGCGCCGGGGGACGATGACGCGGCGAGGCTGCAGCCGCCGCGCGCTGGGTCCCGTCTGGCGGGTGCAGCATGCGCCCTCTCATTTAAGTAGCCTTGGGAGGTCCCGTCCCAGCCGGGGCGCCCGGTGGCTGCGTGTCCATGACCCCTCGCTCCCTCCCGCCCCGCGGCTGGTGGGTATTCCTGGAGCAGCCTTTTGGAGCGTCTCATTTCGATTTTTTTTTTATTTTTTTTTTTTTTTTTAAAAGAGAAATCCCAGTGGGTTTTTACCAACCCCTGTTGGTAACAAGATCCATTGTGGGAGGGGGAAAAAAAAAAAAAAGATAAAACTTCCACTGTAGCACCAAATGGGTTTGGTCCCTTGGGAGCTCTGCACCGCTCCGGTCACAGAACGGCAAGAGGGCAGCGTTCCTCCTGCCCGTGCAGTGCCTTGTAAAGCCTTAGGAGCCAGGAGAGCACCTCTGTTTTCCAGGATCATTTTTTTTCCCGTTGTTTGAATGTTTCTTTTCATGTTAGTTTAAAGAAAGAAATTTTTTTTTTTTTTTTTTTTTAAGCCTATGAAATAATGGCAGAAGCGGGACATGCGACCGTTTTTTCTCCGTGATCTCCGCTGCGGAGGTGACGACGCGTCCTAGAGACGAACGGACCGCCTGGGGAAGGGCAGGGCGAGGGAAGGGCTTTCGCTTTTCCCTGCGAGCAACAGCAATAAACCACCACCAAAACAAACAAAAAACAGGCAAAGAAACCCTGGTTGGTAGGAAATATTGAATTAATTTTCATCTTTTTTGTGATCAGATTATGGGAACTAAATGCGTGCGGAGCGGGAGGTTTGTACCCCAAAATCGGAGCCTCCGGGGGCTGAGCCGTGCGGAATTTTTCGGAAAACACCCAGGAATATTTCTGTTAGCGATCCGGGGAGGTGCCAGCCCACCTGAACTCCCCTGGGGCTCTGTGTGTCTTACTCCCCCCTCTCCAAATCTTTCTAGGTGGGGAAAAAATACGATTGAAATTTGGCACATTTTTATTAGTATATAATTTTTTTTTTCATTATTTAAGAAAAAAAAAAAGGCAACCAAGCATCACCTTCCTTTCTGCGGTAAGAATAACCGTTCTCATGAGACGATACCAAATATACACGTCACACGAATGTAATATGGTTACTGATTCCCGTCACTCTTACGTGGATTTTATATTTTAGATATATTTTAGTGATTTGTTTTTAATATGGAGTATTTGGAAGGGACAGTACCTGCTGCCGTCACCCCTCCCAGGCAGCCCCCGGTCAAGCCCCTGCGCCACCTTTTTCTGCCGCAAATCCAGCAAAAATATGGATTTAACACTGATTTTGGGAAGGGTGGAAAAACAAAACTGGGATTAATTTGTGGGGAGAGGGATGATGCTGGATCCTGCACCCACCGGGCAGGAGGAGACCTGGGAGCAACCCCCCAGGGGAGCCAATTTGGGGCTAAAAGGCAGGAATTTGGCTCAAATGTCGCACTGGTGCTTTTACCCGTTTATTTTCTGAACTGGAGACCAGCCCTCCCGCTCCAACAGGCCTTTTCCTGGGCGCATCCTCCAACGCCAAACCCGGCTTGAAATTCGGCTGCGGCGGCGGCGGAAGGGCGGGCGGTTCGGCGATAAGGGAACGCGGCAGCAGTTACCGTCCCTGAAACCATTGCAACAACAGGGAGATGTGGGGGGAAGGCCAGGTATTGCTGTGTGTTTGAGCAACGCTAAAAAAAAAAAAGAAAAAAAAAAAAAAAAAAAAAAAAAAAAAAAA
>JAAGAY010127835.1:0-11811 GCA_011801015.1 Ardeotis arabs
GCGGGGGGGGGGGGGGGGGGGGGGGTCCTCTGTCTGCACAGACCCCGAGCAACACATCCTGAGCAACAGATCAGCTGGCAGGAGGCTGCCGCAGGGCCACACAATGCGGGGAGGCATGGGCTCCCTAAAAAGCATCTTAATGTAATCCAAGCAAGGCATCAAAGCGGTGCAGAAACAGAAAGACTATTTCTAAGAGAGGGCTTCTCTCTTTTTATCTGAATCCATATAGGTTTTATTCTATCCAAAGTAAATACTAAATATTTCAAAGACCCTTGTGTAAAGCGCGTCTGTTGCATGCTTCTACTATCCTTTAGCTCCAAAGCAATGCAACGGTAAAAGGCAGGAACGTGGAGCCGGCAGGCACTCTCCAGCTACTGGTGTGCCTTTAGAGGAGTCAGCACTGATCCTGCAGGCTTAGTGCAGCTTGTCTTATTTCCATGAAATGATGATAAACAGAACCGGTTCCCAGGAAACATGCTAAGAGCAAAGGAAACTTCAGGGCTGGCACGTTCCCCAGATACAGGGAAGCTTCAAAGCTTGCCGGTGCTGGAGGCAGGACTAGCGCAGCCGGTGCAGGAGCCCTGGCCAGGTGGGCAGGTGCTCCGCACACCAGCCAGCGAAGTGACGCTATTAAATGGCTGCTGTTGTGATTTATCTTACATGGTATACAAATGATGTTTGCTTGTGAAAAGTAAAGATTGGTTTGGGGGGAGAGGAGAAGGAAGCCAACAAGAATAACTCAACTGTGTTAATTTATTCCTAGACTTTTATGGAGTCTACTCGGGCGCTGATCTTTACATGGGTAAGACAGCATATATATTTCTCTCTCTCTCTTGTACCTTTACCAGTTTGTCCCATTCTATCCAATTTCCACCAAAGTATGCTACTGTTACCTGGGCAGACATTAACAATATGTACACCAAATGGGATTTGTGGGTATTCATGTGCATGGTTGCCACTGATGCTATTAATCCTAAGATAAAGCACATTGTTTTTCATTCTTTAAATAATTCTAAAATGTTCCATGGCATATTTTGAAAGATTGTCCAGAAAAAAAAAAAGTGCTAGGAAGCAAGAAAACGTTAGAAATCAGTAAATTATTTTCATATACCTTTAAAATTACCTAAATAGCCAACATGCTATGTATGCTTAACTTTTTTATATATTATCATCTATGAGAAGTTATCAATCATAAAAGCATTACTAGAGTTATACCTCTATATTCTAGTACACTATCTTGTACTGTCATACCTCATGAGAAAAAAAAAAGGATATCCAGGAAATGCATTAAGACACTTAGCTTATTAACAGCCAGTCATAGTTAAGCTCATGTTTCTTGCTCTAGGCTTTTATGATCAAGCAATGGAAAATTTTTCTTCATGTTTTTCAGAAATAATAGAAAATTCCAAGAAATGGAAGCCGCTGCTAGTAAAAGAAGAAAAGCTGAGTATCAACAGGGTTAATAGTTCCTATTTGAGATCCATGAATGATTACAGAGTTACTTTTCTATATCGAACTTTCAAGTTTCATTAATAATATGCTGCCTCTCTGGGACATAGGTGCGCTCATGGTACGAAGGCTATTTATTCATCACACCGAATAGAAGAGCTAGAGGAACAATGGCTTCAAAGGTCTCATGCTTATACATTTTGACAGTAGTTTGTTGGGCAAGCGCTCTTTGGTACTTAAGCATAACTCGTCCTACTTCTTCCTACACTGGCCACAGACAGCTCAGTAGCATATCCATAGCCAGAAAAAACGTTTCCTTTGGCAACATAAGAACTCGACCTATAAATCCACATTCCTTTGACTTTCTTATCAACGAACCCAACAAATGTGAGAAGAGCGTCCCTTTCTTGGTCATTCTTATCAGCACAACTCACAAAGAGTTTGATGCAAGGCAAGCCATTCGAGAAACATGGGGGGATGAAAACAACTTTAAAGGAATTAAAATCGCCACACTATTTCTTCTTGGAAAAAACACAGATCCTGTGTTAAATCAAATGGTAGAGCAAGAAAGTCAAATTTTTCATGACATTATTGTGGAGGATTTTATCGACTCTTATCATAACCTCACTCTGAAAACATTAATGGGGATGAGGTGGGTAGCAATGTTTTGTTCAAAAGCAAAGTACGTTATGAAGACTGACAGTGATATTTTTGTAAATATGGATAATCTTATTTATAAGCTGCTGAAACCTAACACCAAGCCAAGGAGAAGGTACTTCACTGGTTACGTTATAAATGGAGGACCAATAAGAGATGTTCGCAGCAAGTGGTACATGCCGAGAGATTTGTATCCCGACAGCAATTACCCACCCTTCTGTTCAGGCACCGGCTACATTTTTTCAGCTGACGTAGCAGAACTGATTTACAAAACTTCCCTTCATACCAGACTTCTTCATCTTGAAGATGTGTACGTTGGACTCTGTCTTCGGAAGCTGGGCATTCACCCCTTCCAAAACAGTGGCTTCAATCACTGGAAAATGGCCTACAGCTTGTGCAGGTACCGCAGGGTGATCACAGTGCACCAGATAACACCAGAAGAAATGCACAGAATTTGGAATGACATGTCCAGCAAGAAACATCTTAGATGTTAAGATTTTTACAGATGTAAATACCTTTTTTTAAGTTTTGGTTTAGTCTGGTTATTTTTTGACAAAGTGACCTGCTGATTTACAGGTTAAACTGTGGCATATTAACTGTGAGAGGATTTTTAATGACTGATTTTTCATTCCCGTGTTGACTACTGGTTTACAGACTTCAGGCTCTTTTCATAAGGACATTACATCAACCGAAAGGATCTAGACTCAAATCTCCAATTTTATATATTTTCCTCTATCACACATATCAGCTCCTGCATCTGTATGTGAAAGGACAGTAATAAACTATCATGAGCTGCTTAATAGTTTGTGCCCCAGCCTCTGAGATAAGACTCAGGCCCCAAGAAATGAAGAATTACAAACATACTTTTATTCCTTTTTTGACATCCTACAACCATCTAAAAAGTTTTGCTAATAAATTGAGTGGTATATATTTGCACTGACATTGCACACCTATCTTGACACCTGTATTTCAGGTGTCATAGCACGATGTGTGCAACTCCCAAACACCTTACTGATGGCATAACAGCAGAATTTAGACAGGTAAGAACATCAGAGTCTCATAGGCCTTAGAAACAAACTCACACACTGAAGTATGTTTTTATCCACCAAATGGTATTCCTTTAAATTATTTCAAAAGATACCTCATTTATTTGCACTGCTCAAAGTAGCCCCTAAAAGATCTAATACAATTTGAAAATGAAGCAGAATCTGTAGGTGAAATACGACAGGGGAGATGTATTTTAACTTCAAAGCAAGTGCAACATTTTTCATTAGTATCAGTGGATCGCTCCGTTAAGTGTCTTGCATAGCAATATATAACTCTATTGAATGATAAAAGTGTCAATAAGCAGTGTATTTCTGCAACATCAGTCAGAGTGCTACTTACCTGAGAAAAGTAACGCAAAAGCAGCTTTTAAAGGTAAGCACTGCTTTTTGCTACAGTACCTATACAAATGAGATTCTACTAGATTTTTAATGGCGTAGAAAAGTAGAATTTTGTCCAATAAAAGAATGTAATCAATTTTCTGTTGATTGGGCAGAGTATATCACAGTTACATATAGCTTTCACAGCAAAAAAAGAGACCTTTTAAGAATCACCTATTAAAGAAAAACAAATTCTAGCCTTTGTTACAAATCTGCATCTCCCAGGTTACTATCACAGAGCCAACTGTCACTGAGGTCCCACTCAAGAGATCCCCAGAGCACGCGACAGAAATCAAATACACAAGATTTTATTCAAGTTTCATAACGTGCTTATATGTTCTTAACATAAATTTTAATGAAATACCAGGAAAATTATTTCCTGAAAAATTCTTTGATAAATTCAAGCCATCTCTATTCAGCACCGCCTTCTAAGAAAGAGCTAAAATATGACATTGCTCAGCAAATAATTTGGAGTTAAGAATTCACAGACAAGCGACAAAGATGTGAAACTCACCAAATATATTATTAGCTGTAGATTACTTACAGCATTCACAGCACACACAAAAGTCTCATTCATTTCACTTTATGTGTAACAGATGAAAAACTGTTAAGTCTGTATGTTATTCAGGATGTTTATAAAGATTTCAGAAATTAACTGAATAAGAATTTAAAGGAAAACTCTGACCTGATTTTGCCATAGCTGTACATAGCACTTCACAGTAGCGGAGGACAAAGATGCTACCCCCAAAAGGTTTGCAGTTTCATGACAAATTGTTAGTCTTATTCACAGATGCAGCACTACCATTTTGAAAGGAACTACTTGTAAATAAGCTAAAGCATACCTGGCCTTCAAGCGCAAGCAGTAGTAGGTGTTTCAAACAAATCTACTCCAGATCTAAAGGTAAAGCTACACAACAGATAGCTCAAGAGTTACTGCTAATCAACAGGAGCTTGTGCATCCTTCACAAATGAAAATCAATAATTTTATATAAAAAATACTGAATCTCTTGCAGCATAATTAAGATTTATCCTTCCCTAGTTGACCTAGTCCTTGTTAAAGTTGCTCTTGCTTCCTGTTAAACTCAGAGCTCTAGCTAAACAAGGTCCAACTAATTGCACAGATGAATATGTAACACACGCAGTGACTGGGTGAAGTTCTGCTTTCCTTACCCAAGCCCCAGAATATGCAGTTTAGGAAAGCAAACTAGGGTGGAACTCATCCCCAGCCCTCAGGTAAATCAGCCAGCATGGATGCTGACCTACTGGGAACACACTTTGTAATAATTTCAACCCACCGGCTGCAATCACTTATGCTATTCCCCTGCACTGTGCAGTAACATGGGGTTTCTGAATCCACAACCAAATGGATTTGGTGGCCTTACTTCTCCTGCTGATGCTTCTGTGGCCTTTGGTTAGTAACCAAGAGGACAGCAGGGCTCCCAATCCAGATATCTCAGGGCTCAAGTAGCATGGCAGCCTTGAATTTCTCCTAGTACAATACACTGCATTAATATTTGGAAGGTACACTTTGAAAGTAGTAGCTGAAAAATTGTATTTCCTGCCATTTATAGATAGATCTTCAACAGAAATGTAAATGTTAATCTTGAAACTGATGTACATATTTCTAAGGCATTTTCTTCTGTATTCAGCTGTATATATGTGTAGAGTCTGCTTGCTACGTAATACTCTGTTATGCATGGAGCTGAGTTAGGCATTATATTTGTCCAGTGTTTCAAGAGCCTTAAGCATGTGTGCCCTAACTTTTGAATGTACAAGTTGTTTTCTTTTCTTGCCGAGTGAATTTAAAAGAACACAACAAAAGCCTAATTTTCTACTTCTATTAATTTTCTGATACTAGACTTCACTAGCTTGTTACACTTAGATAACAGATTTATTATTTTCTCTTTGCTCAGAAATTGCAGTATTGCAAGCTGGCACTGAAAGGGAGCAATACGTCTACTCACAGCTCTCTGTCCCTTCCACTCAGCAGTATTTGTGCCACATGGGGTACTGATAACAAACAAGTGTTTGCATTAGGCTTCCTTTAATCAAAATAAATATTTATCTTTCTTAACGATCATTTTGTTTCACTGGACATGGGACAAACGACAACTTGGTTAAGACATGCTGGCTTCTAGTTACTTTGAAAGTGTGACTATAATCACATTTTGAATTTAAAACATACATGAACAAAGCACATTGAGTGAGGAAGCTAGCGGGAAGATGTCTCTCTTTAGGAGGAGTTTTTCACAAAATCTTTTTTTGCTAAAACCGTTAGAGTATTTAAACAGAAGTCAAGGTTCACGTTCCATCTTTCCTAATAGTAACGTTAAGTCCCAATTTTGATTCTTTATTGGGATTTTTTTTTGTCTTTATAATGTAGATGGCAATGGCAATTTGTAAATGAAGAGTGTAATTAACTAGAAAAGCTTGTCAACAGTAACCAAACTTTAGGTGTATCATTATATATGACTGGCTGTACTTATGTATTTATTTGTCTAAACTGTATATATTGTTTTATCTATAGTGTCTGTAGGAGTGTATTCATTTAAAGTATTACTTACAGTTTTGTGGGATTGCCAGCAAAGCTGCTAATCTAGATACTATTTTTTTGTATCAATGTCAAATAATAAAAAAAAAATTAAGAACAAAATCAAGTGAAAAATTGAAGGTGTCCTGTAACTTTTCTTCTTCACTTCTTTCTAGAAATGTAAATGGTATTATCTGAAAACAGAATACCAGTGAATAGGTGCATTTGTCTTAAGGAAGACTATTGTGCTGTAAAAGCAGATTTTAAAAAAAATAATTGAAAAAATAAACACAACAAAAATATTACATTTAGTCATTATTTGTGTAACAACTTCATTAAGCTGATGCCCACACTGATCAGGTGTACTACTTCATTTGACACCAAAGACTTAATCTTAAAACAGTCATGGCAATATCCGGCAAACTGGCAGATGGGTTCATCATCTGCTTTGCCCTATGTAGCTGCTTTGGCATCCCTAGCTACCCAGACTGAAGTCTGGCTGTTCTAAGGTGGCAAAGCTGTTTCACTCCCTTGGCCCTGCAACACGATTCTTCCACTGCCTCTATGGTACCTTAATGTGTATGCTTGCAGCTATCAAAAGCTCCTTTGTCCCCAAACCCACATCTCAAAAAACCACAATAAACTCACTTTGAAGTTGCTGTGTGAGCGCCAGGAGGGTACCCATATAGAGGGAAGGGGTCCTCCCTGGCCTCTTAGAGCCACACACTGACCCTGACAGAGCCTTTTGCTTCCCTAAGTCCACAAAAAGCTCCAGGAAATAAGTGAAGCAGCACAATCTGAATACACCCAGCTTATCCAGTCAGTCTCATGTAGTGTTTATCTCCCACTACAAATATATTAAGATGCTGTAGGAAGGCCTGTCTGACCTTAGGGTCTTCACATCAAAATAAAAACACAAAACATAAGAACATAAAAGCAGGACAAAGTACCTTTTATTTTAAGAACTAGTCAGAATAATTCCTCTCTCTCCATTCTGCTCTTTGCAGTTTCCTATGTAGAACGAAATATCTAACCTCTTTGACTACTGGTTTCAGAGCTCAGTAACCCAAACCTATTCATGAAATCGGTGGGAAAAAAACACACACTCCCAAGAAGAAACGTAGCTTTTGGAAAGCAAGGTCATCCGTTTCCGCAGCAGCTGAAGCCTGCTAGAGTCCTCAGGCATCCCAGGAGTGTCTGCAGCAACGCAGTAACCTTACAAATCATAATGAGATGCTTTAAAACAACTAAGAGTTTCACATAGAGTAAAAACACCTCCAATAATTTTCATTTTTCTCTCGTTTTCATCATATCAGCCTGAGTCTAATTGCAACATTTACATGGTGTTTAATTAATATACAGCTTGGAGATATACAGATATTAGCACTAGTAGGGTGGATGTCACGTAGCTTGATTATCTTAATTACAAGCATTCTATTTTCTCATTTACTTAATTGATTGTCATAGATTTAAAAAAAAAAATTTGCACTGCCCTAAGTGAAAACAATATGTAAAAAAAAACCTTAAAACTGCTGAAGCAGGCCTATTCAAGCAGCAACGTGCCAGAAAAGGAGATCTGTACGACATGAAACATTGTACTGAATAATATCTGCTTACTTTTCTCTTGTTAAAAATAGCCATTTATAAAATGGAAGGAGTCATCTGAGTGGGGGGGAAGGGGAAAATGAATATGCCTTATTGATTCAACTGCACCTGTAATAGAGTTGTCTCAAGTATGTCCTCTGGTGACATGCCCAATGCAGGAAAAGATCCATTTTTCTGCTAGGTCTGCATGTTAGCTGACTCCACAGTATATCTCTGCCTCACCTGAAAGAGCTAAGGAGAGCAAGAGGCGATTTATTTGTCATGCAAGATTTATCCTTGAGCAGTTATTCTGCAAAGGCAGTGCTACATATCAAGCTGTGCAGAATTATGTGCAAAGGTTTTGTAGTGCAGGCAACTTTTATTTAGAGGAAGCAAATATCCTGAACTTGAGATGTGTTGGGTAGCACCTACCGTATCTGCAGCTAAGTTAAGACTATCAAGAACAATTCCAATCTCTACATCCCTTTTTCCTTTAGGAGTTCCTTTCTCTGGCCTATTTTCTAGCATAACCTCTTTCCTCCAAGAGAATGCAGACTTCTCCAGCACCTTAGTATAGCAGTAAAAGCAAGGAGGAAGCAGAGAGCTCCCTACAGTGTCATTAGGGAAGTGCTGGCAGGCCAAAGCATAGCAAGAGCAGAAAATTATAAAATATTTTGAAGAATTCTAAAATTTTTTATTATTTATTCAACTTCATTAAAATCCTCCCTCAAAAAGAACCTTCTGTTTCAAGAAGTTTCAACAGTTATCCATTATCCGTCAAATCTTATCCTTACCCATACTCAAGGGCAATGAAGTAAAACACCAGTCTCCGTTATTTGCGGTACTGCAGACTGCATTTGGATTGAGCTGTGTAAGGCAAATCAGATTTGATTCAAGTCACAAGCCCCATCAGTTTCAATGCAATTTATGCCCATTTGTAAAGGACTGAATTTCATTCTCTGTGTCCATCTTGGGTCTTATTCCTACTCACAGTGAAATCAACTGGGATATCATCAAGGTTTCTGTGGAAGAACACTGTATTCCAGGTGCTACTTCACTCACCAGAACCTTCAACACTTACCAAATGCAAGCAGGAAGACAAAGCAAGTAGCAGTCTCCAAATTCTCATTAAGCCTAACTCCTTATGAAAACAAAGGGGAAGATGAGGCCTATGGGTTTGTAACCTGCGCAATGAAAGCAGGCATATAGCACTAACTCTTGACCGGAGAGGACTCTGTGCTGAGTTATCTGTCACCCGGCCCTCCACCAGTTCACAAACATGTTATATTCTGCTCACAAAAACTCTGGCAGCATGAACAAATACATGCCACTGGCAAGAGCAAGAGCCCCACAGAGCCGTATCTACTTCTTGCAGTTGCTCCTTTCTCATTCCCTATACAGCTTTTATTTTTACAGTCATTGCATTGGAGAAAAAAAACATGGTATTATGATGCCTTTCCTAAACTTCATTCATCTAGAAGAATCCCAACAACCTAATTTAGGATAATTTTCTTCCTCCTTGATAAGAAGACAAGTATTTTCAGACAAGGTCTTTTCAAGTTGGCATCAGGATTTGCCAGCGTCCCTGCAGTTCCTCTCCTCCATTCATCAGACCCGTTGCTACACTCAAAGCTGTTAGTGTGGACCCCTTCTGGCTCTAGTCTCTTGCCTTAAAGCAACACTAAACCTCCTCCCTTTTCCCCACACCCAGCTAGCTCTTCATTTACCATTCTTCCAGCACCCAAAGAGCTCACCGCTTCATACTCACAATACCCTTGCCCATCACCACAGCTGCCCCATCTCACCAAGCAGACTCCAGCCATCAGCAAGTCTCCAGCTGTGGCTTAGCCCTCAACACATTCCTCTTCTCTATCCCTCCTCCCTCTGCCAGCCAGCCCTGGAAAGCTGTCACCTGCCTGCTTTCCTACTTATCTTTCTTCTCCTTGCAGGACTGCTTACTTCTCTCCATTATTAGTTTCTTACAAAACTGAGACTTGAACACGGTTTGCAAGTCCCAACTTGAACTCGTTATCATAAGACGGGACACCTTAACTTTCCTTCTCCTCCCTCTCTTTTCCCTGTTTCAGCTTTTTGCTTGATTTACAAAAAAATCTCTTCAGCCTCACTCCATTCTTCTACACTTTTAATCTGCTTCAATCTGGTACATTTCCCCGTTGTTTCCGTCACTCTTGCCATTTTCCTAATGTGCTTTTATGTAGCTCAGCATCCTCCCATCTAATCTATCCCTTCAAGCAAGTTTTGTGGAAATCATCCACAAAAAATAAGAACATGGGGTTTTACAAATAGATGATCCCTCCCAGAAGGGTTTACAGTCCTACATTGTCTAATACCTGGCAAAGTGAATTCAGCGAGTTTCAGAGGACAAGCACCCCTTAAAGTATTTCCTTCAAGAACTGTTTCTTAGGTATTGCCTGCTCTAGTTTTAGGCCCATCATCTTCCATCTTGCCTCCGCCTGCAGAGATCATTGCACAGCTTAACAGATCTCGCTATCACACACTTTCTTTATATGTTTTTTTTTCTTATTCCTTTTACCTTTCCTCACATAATCTTGTATAGCTCATCAGAATTGAAAACACCATTTTATCACATTTTAACTTCTATTTAATCAAGTATACTTTATTCCATAACTTCAATGTTTTAATCTTTTTATCTGCTTCTGCTCCCCTTGTTGCCTCCACTTCCCTCATATCTTTCTAATAGCCAGACATCCGGCACTGAATCTATTACAAGGGTATTTGCATGAAGGCTGAGCACAGCAGTACTTTTCTCTGCCCTTGTTTTTGAGGTATCGACGACTCTGTTATTGGATCAGTTTCACCAGACAGTACAGCTTGTCTTATCACATTTAAAGCAGAAAATTAACTTTTGCTAGGATCTGGAAGAGACAGCACATCTACAGGGCTGGAGCAGCTATAGACATGGCAGGTGTCAACATATGCATGCTATTTTTAAAAGTGTCTAGTTAATGAACTTTCTTTATATAGAACACCATTTCTTCCCACAAAGGCCACAAAAAGGTCCAGAGCATTTGGGATAAAAGTCATCGAGGTGCACTGAAGCTCTGTAATATGATTGCCATCGCTTTGGAATCAATAACTCAGCTTCCATTTTTATCAGATTTTGCTTGCAGGATGGTTTATGAAACAAAGCACTCCTGCCTGCGGGGAGCGGTATCCTGTACTGGCAACCCTGACGCAGTACTTCCCAAGCACCTTTTTATTCTAAACAAGCACAGCACATCTGTACTGAATTACAAACCCAGCTGATGCCAAGGTTGATGATAGGCTGCTTTAATTGGTCATTAAAAGCCAGTATTATTTACTGCCTTGTTACTTGGATTCAGCATTTCTACACATGGGGATAAAACTAATGGGCTAGAATAAAGAATATATACAGCATGTAATTAAAATTACATTTTTTAATGGAGGAACATACATGCACACGGTGCAAGTACTGGCATACAGTTAGAAGTAGAGGTTATAGAGGTATACATTTTAATTTGTATTATACTGCAATTTAGCTGTTACTTCAAACAGATGGGCGAGTTGTGCAACATTTTAAAACTGATTTAATTACTTGTAAAAGTATTGGCTTGTGTTAATTAGGTGCAATAAATTACACAGAAGTCCACAGATTACTTTAAAAGGAGTTTTGAACATGTAGTATCTACAGGAAAACAAACTGAACCTTGCAAGCCAGTATTTGACAAAACAGTTATTGGCAATTTGTTTTATCAATGCAGAAACAAGATCAAAAAGCCCCAACAGACAAAAATGTGCCCAACATTATGACAGATATTGCTATATATTTGCACCTCAGAGACAGGTGAATGGCAGGCACATCGAGTAGACAATATATCCATCCATATGCTTAGAAGAATGATCAGAGTAAGTAGATGTAAACTGATTACCCTTACGCTCACCCCAGAAAACACTAGTTAAGTGTGCAACTGAGGTAGCTAGTGGGGGATTACTGCTGTTGTCCTTGTTTAAGGCAAAGTCCATGGGACCTGATGAGATCCATCCGCGGGTCCTTAGGGAACTGGCGGATGAAGTTGCCAAGCCACTGGCCATCATATTTGAGAAATCGTGGCGGTCTGGTGAGGTCCCCGATGACTGGAAGAGAGGGAACATAACCCCCATTTT
>JAAGAY010127983.1:0-40127 GCA_011801015.1 Ardeotis arabs
TACACATTTTCTAATTCCAAGATAAAACATTTTCAGAGAAAGTAATGAAACTATCTTTAAAAGAAGAGCAAAATCTATAACAGAACGTGTTTAAAACTGTCATAAAACTGTAGAAATTTTATTTTTGAAAGCACACTGCAAAGAGAAAAAAACCCCCACAAAACACCCACCTGTATTTGCTGCAAAAGATACAGCAATTAAAAAAAAAAAGAAATTATATGTTTTCACGTACACCAAGGTTTGTAGTTGATTAGAAGTACTTAAGAAATTAGATTTTATTTGTGGATATTCTGGTTCCATAAATGTTTTGATGCACGGCATGACTTGTATCAGGAGTCTGAATGACTTTCCAGTCTCCTATTTTATCTTTTGATATCCATTCCTTGGGACAAGTGGACACAGAACCACTGCAGAATGAGTGCATTTTACTAATTAATTATTTCTACATGTAGAATTGGACCTATGTCACGCTCCGATTTCGGATGAGAGGAAGGCCCCCTTGCGTTCTAGCCGACCTCAGACGAGTCTGGGAGGCTAGGAGTGGCTAGACCAACCTCATACACACCGGAGCGTGGTTTTGCTCGTATTCTCGGGAACAGAATTAAGACTCAAAAGGGAGTCAAGCGCCAGGTAACTTTATTAACCCGACAAGGAGTTCGCAAATGCAAGAGAAAAGAGAGAAAGAAAGGAAAGAGGGGAAAAGAGTTTCAGCTGCAATAGCAACCACCTCAGAGCTGCGACGTCCCAACAGTCCAGTTGACTCGGTGGGGGAACGTTCCGTCGATGTTGGTCGTTTCTGTCCTTTTATTGTTCGTCTTATTCACGTCACATATTCCAAGAGCGGGTTTGCTTGGCCGCACCCCTCACCTGGCGGTGATACGCATGCCCAATACCGTCTGTGGGCCCCTCTGTTTTTCTGGCCTGGGTCTGGGCGCATATGTAGGGGTAAGGCTAAATTTTGCAGAATCAGCTCTGCATTCAGGTTCGTGGGAAAATAGGAGGAAAAAACAGGAAGCTTCCAGTCCTGTGGCTTGACTGGCTTGCAAGATAAGGGAATCATCTTGCAGGAAAACAGGAAGACTCCAGTCCTATGGTTTGACTGATGTACCATTGTTTAGGTGATGGTTTGACGCTTCGACAATGTTGAGACAAACATTCGACACAGTCTCTCACAACTTGACCTGCACTCTGGGTGTAAAACTTCATACATGTGAGAAGACAGAGATATTTCTCATTTAAAAGATTCCACACAATCAATCACAACTCTAGAGTTCAAAGTGATTCATTCTCCTACCTGATCCTGTGAAATCTAAACTGGAGAATTTTTTATGCTGAGGGTGGTGGAGCTCTGGCTGAGGTTGCCCAGAGAGGTGGTGGATGCCCCATCCCTGGAAACGTCCAAGGCCAGGCTGGACGGGGCTCTGAGCAACCTGATCTGGTTGGAGATGTCCCTGCTGCTTGCCGGGGGGTTGGACTGGATGGGCTTTAATGGTCCCTTTCCACCCAAACCCTTCTGTGATTTTAGACTGGCCATAGAAACATGCCAGTGCCTTACCTGGCCCATGCTGAGCTGCCCTGGGGCAGGTCGCCGGTGGATCAAAGCTCCGCTAGCTGCTGCTGCTCAGAGCTGTTTTCTCAGTGAGGTATTTGAGCTGAAATGGCATCAAAGATCCTTGCTTATAAGGCTTGACCCTTGACAATGGCATGGCATCTTTTTGGCACCTGCCCCTCGAGAAGCAGCTGCAGATCCCTGCGCTCAGGTCTGGGCTGTGTGCCTGCACTCCTTTGGACAGGGACTGACATTGCAGAAAATGGAGAGGTTGGCAAATGCTGTGACACGTGCCACTCTCAGCATTTCAAAATGTCTTTTATAAAGACAGCCCTCACAACCAGGGAAGTATTCCACACCCCCTGCATATCAATTGTGTGGTTTCTTCTTAGCGGAAGATCTTGAAAAATTATTTCTGAGCCATGAAAGAATCAGTCAAAAAAGAAAATAGAAGAGTAATGCAGAAGCAACTGGATCTTCATCTGCAGGTTTAGCTGCAGTGAGGTTGCTGAGCTGGTGGTTCCGCCTGGGCCAGTGGGATGGTACTAGCTCCTACCAGCGTCTGTCAGAGATTTCATATTGGCGTTATTTCAGAGTGGGGCCTTGGTGGGCCTCCCTGGCCTTGCAGGACCACCTCCATCCCCACAGACTGAACAGTGTGCCTTCTTCCCTCTTACTCCATCCCACCTCCTGCCCCATTTCTTCCTTGCCCCTCCAGGCACGCTGCTGGTGTGCGGGTGCTGTTCGGCAGCAGGCTTTCTGGGCTGGGGAGCTGCACAGTGAGCGCTCACACTGCACGATTGTGGCTTCCCTCTGAGCTCAGCATGGGCTGGCAGAGCCAGATACAACAGCTAACAGGATTTAAAAGCCAAGAGAGGAGTATTCTTCCTAATTCTGTCAATTAAACATCAAAACTGGTGGAGCTTCGTTCACTCCCACACGTTTCTGTTGGAAGCCCCAGCTCTGGGGAAGACCTCACACAACGTTAGGGAAGTGAGTGAAAACCCTATGGCTGCTTTAAATTTTGCATTTCCCTGGTGATAAAGGATGAAGATGTTCTTTTTTAACTACCGCTGTACTGTCGACAGTGTAGACTTTTACAAATCCTTTGGAAAGTGAGTCACAATTTATACTAAAGTCTATAAACTTATTTACAACATTAAATATAAAATGCTTCAAAAAATATCAGTAGTGTTAAGTCTATGTTTCATGATGGTGGAAAATAAATCAGTAATTTTTGCCTCCAGTCCTATCTAGAAGCTCTAACAAACACACATTTAGAACCAGAATAAAAGATTGCTTCAGGATATTTTGCCTACCTTTGATTCTGCTTTAGTGGACTAGAGTGAATATTTAGGAACATAAAGTGTAACTTAAATACCCAATTCTCTTTCAGAAACAAATTTCAGATAGTATATTTAATTTCAAAATTTGTAACACATGCTTCATTTTTCAATTGCATCATCAGTCAGCCATGAAAGGAACAGGAGCAGGAACAGTGTCACACACAATGTAAAATTATGTTGTTTTCCTTTTCTTATAGAAGTACCCATTACTACAAATCTAAAGAGACCCGGATTTTCTTATTTCATGACATTTGCTTATGTTGCCTCTGGAAAAAAATTCTCAGTGCAAAAAACGTATGAAATTGTTTTAACTAGGGGCCTTGGTAGTTACAAAGGAAGATAAAATTTAATGTTTACTAAATTACATATTGTTAAAGAACTTGGCATGAAAAGAACACGAAAGAAGAAAAGCAGTTTATTTTCTTGCCACTGCTGAAGTTGTCAATGATTTTTACAGGGAAAGTGGCATTGGTTATTTTGGCAAAAGAGTTAGCTCATGCCGCCAGTTCTGTTCCCGCCTTTCCTAGGTAAAGAGAAGAGGAGCCCATATCCCATTTTTGTCCAGGAAACAGCACAGTTTCACTTCAAGACTGCTGCATCTGCTGCTGTTTCACCCCAATGGGCAGCTGAGCCCACCCAGCTGCTCACTCACTCACCCCTCTGGGATGGGGAGAGAATTGGAGTGACAAAAGTGAGAAAACTGGTGGGGTGGGATAAAGACACTTTAACAGGTAAAGCAGAAGCTGCACGCACAAGCAAAGCAAAATCAGGAATTCATTCACTGCTTCCCATGGGCAGGCGGGTGCTCAGCCACCCCCAGGACAGGAGGGCTCCATTGTATTTTCTCTCCTGCCTAGGGGAGGGTAAGTGAGTGGCTGCATAGTGTTTAGCTCCCGGCTGGGGCTAAATCATGAAAATCACTCACAACATTCACTTGGAGAGCAGCATCAATTTCTGTGTTTCATGAGCTTACTTACTTTGCTTCATAAAAAAGGCACCTTGCTGCTGAAGTTTAGACCTCTGAAATGCTGGCCTGTTTAGCAGCTGGTGCAAACCCACAGCTTTACCCTGGCTCCTGAGGCCAGCGACAGACAGTGACTTCAGTAGCCTGTCCTCACAGCGGTGTCACAGCTGAGTACCTCCTGTGGCTCAGGTATGAGGAGAGGTGGGCTGGCTTAAAGAGCTTGTTTCAAATGTCTTGCCCTGTTGTTCCTTCACTGAGACACATTGCTTGAGTTGTGCTTTCATGCCCGTGCCTCTGACTCTTTGGTCAAACCATCTTCTAGCACACCAAAGAGGGGAAGAGACTACGATATGCTAGTCAGCAGCTGAGGGGAAGCTGAGACTTTATACTGCACACAAAACCAGTTTAAAAGGAGCTTCAGAAGCCTCAGTATGAGACTCATCCATCCTCCTGTCCTTTCAGGAAAATCCTGCTAGGGATTCGCCCTAGTGAACAAAGGGTGATGATCTTCCTGGAAGCTGTTTAGGGCCCTGTATAAGCTACAGGTTTTGCATAACAGAAGTGCAATGAATTTTTATTATTTATTTTTTAAAATATGGGAACATTAATTTCCACAAGTTGCATAGTAGCACTCCAGGGCAGGCGTACAGAACACTGTGAGAGTTTACAAAGCACAGAGGAAGAACCGCAGATAAAAAAGGAAAGCTTTGTAGTGAATGTTGTCACTGCTGTGAGAACAGCGAATTTTCTTCACAGAATTCTAACAAGGTGGATCAGTTTTCTGTAACACAGTCTGGATTGTCTCTATTGGCAAAAGCGTCTTTTCCAGCAGACTGAGTTCCAGTAATTCATCTTGCCAAACACTTGTTGGCAGGCAAGAAAGCAATTTCGAAGTCTGAAACAGTAATTTCTTTAACATGCTGATACTCATAACACTGACGTTTAAGAATTTCTATGGAGACATGCATGGAAGATAAGTGGCATTTTCAAATGACTGGGTCTGATTTTTATGTGTGCATTTCAAGAGGCAGCAAGAGAGCATGGCTGTCTGTGCAGCTCTGGGAGTTAAAGGTTAAAGGATGGCTCCTACGGGTCTGCAATAACCCCGGGCGTGAGACTTACTGCATCCAGCATTCTCGGCCACTGGCTGCCGATTGCAATTTACTGTCTCTGCCTCGGATGAGTGGTCCCCATCCTGGTGTCACCAGCCAGCCTCAGCTGTGGCTGTCGGCTCACGCATCGTAACTAGTTGAATGCCACAAGTCCTGTTTTGTGTTTGGTGGGGTTTTTTTACTGTCAGGGTGGTCAAACACTGGCACGGGTTGCTCAGAGGGGTTGTGGTGTCTCTGTCTTTGGAGATATTAAACACTCAACTGCACACAGTCCTGAGCAAGCTGCACTGGGTCACTCTCCTGTAGCAATGGGGCTGGACCAGATGACCTCCAGAGGCCTCTTCCAACCTCCACCATTCCATGATTTCAATGCTTCATGGAAGAGAGAGAAGCAGATCTTAGTGGTGTTAATGAATACAGTTCTCACAAGCTAGTGGGGGGAGAAGGCCAGTGTGGTCAGGTCAGACCGAAGTGTAAGCTGCACTAGAAATGACCCATCTGGTTGGGATAAAGGAGGAACTCTGGGAGTACTGGAATGAGCTGGGCATCAATGCTGGTTAGTTAATGCAGCCATGTGTGCAAATTGCAATGTTTACCCCACAGCTTCCTAGACGCACACATGGAATCTCATACTGTTGAGCACAGGAAACACCATGGCTAGATGAGGAAAAGCTAAACCTGCAGCTGCCACAGACACAAACATTTACTGAGAGAAAAGGAAGGTATTGCTACTGTGGTGGCAGGAGAATCTCAAATGAAAGCAAAGGGCATAATGAGATTGCTCATGACATTCAAGAGTGAAAAAAGGCACTGACTTTCAACACTGATGAATATTAACTTCTTGCAGTGACTCTGAGGGAAACAATAGATTTGCACCTCCTGAAGGCTCCAGAGCAAGAGTAGATACCCATCTGAAAGGAACAAGCTGCTGGGATCATGCAAATATCAGAATTGAAATTCTCTGGCTTAAGTTACTCAGTCCATCAGACAAAATGATTTAATGGCCCTCTTTGGTCTTAAAATCCAAAAGAAGAATCCAAAGAACAAAATGCAAAAGCAGAGAGATGTCTCTGTGGGATCGTGCGTTATGCGTGTCCTCCTCCGGTGGTGGAACTCTGCAGACAACATGTGGATGGTTGTTCATTGAGTCAGTCTGTCTTTTGTAGGTAATAATGCAAAGACAATGAATTGCCAAGTACGGACTACACATTTCATACTCTTTCAAAACCCTTTGCCAGATTTCAGACTCATATTTTCTTTCCAGAGATACGGAACTACGTGGGTGCATTTCTTCCTCATTTCTGGTTTTCTTTCCTTCCCCATGCAGACGTGGAAGAAAAGATTACTACTGCATACTCAACCAGAGTAAAGGCAGAACAAAGGCAAATCTATTGAGGAGTCCAGTGCAGATGTGCAGGTAAGAAGAGGTCTAACACCTATGTGCAAACATCTCCATCCCAGAGCTGGTGCCAGTTTTGCTTGTCATTAATCTTTATGCCCTTCCTAGCTCGCAAGTAATAGCTTTGGACAGAATTATTAACAGCAAACAGGTTATTAATTTCAATATGTAACAGCTGCCACAACATTCTTCTGAAATGGATGTGGCATTTACCAGCCATTTTATCTTATAATAATTTTTCTTCACCACAACTTTCCCCATTCTTCCTAATACACATCAAGCACATATTGAACTGTATGCTTATCACTGGGTGTATGTTTTCAGGACACTGCTTTCCTTTCATATTATGTAAGAAAATAAAAAACTGTAAGCATAAGCCTTACGCTAATACACTGAACTTTCATAGACTTGAAAGTGCTGATGGAAGAGAAATTCATAAACATGTCTCTACTCACTCTTCTAGCATCCATGAGGAACTGTCAAAAATTGTTCTTTCAATATGTTACTCAGAAAGAAATTTTGTCACAAAGAGGGAACAACTACAGAGTTGGTGAATTTGCAAACTGAGGCCCTTGTGTACCACTTTGCCAAAAAAAATCTCACTGTTCTTATTTCTGTGAGTAGACCTCTGACTGCTTGTCCTGATTCCGGCTAGGACAGGGTTTATTGTCACCACAGCTGGGAGAGGAGCTGGGGCTCCCTGTGGCTGGGGACACAGCTGGGATAAGTTACTGATTAGCCCACAGCTGGGACAGCTAATTACCCAAATGAGCCCCAGGGCTGGTCCATCCCAGGGCCATTCTGCTCAGGGGATAAAGTGGGGCTGGGGCTGAGGGGCAGGTTTGGCTGCTGGGGAGGGAGCTGGGCACCAGCATCCCTCCTGAGCTGCTGTGCTGTGAGTTATGTGCTTGAGTATTTTCTGTTACTGGTTTTGTTTTCCATCTCTGTTTTCTATTCCTTTGTTCTCTTAAGCTGTTTTTATCCCAATCTATGAGTTTTACCTTCTTTTCTTTCCTGATTCTCCTACTCATCCCCCTGAGAGGGGGCAGTGAGGGAGGAGTGAGCGAGCGACTGTGTGGTATTTTAGCTGCTGAGTGGGCTAAACCACAACCCTTTTCATTCAGCTTTCTTACTATTATTTCTTAACTCTCAACACTCAATGACTTCATATATATTTTGTTACGAGGTGCTACTTGTCACCTTGCAGAGAGCCTACAGGTCCCATCACTGTATGACATGGTGCTTCTCCAAAGAAATTCCGAATTCAAGGAAAGCCCATGAAGCGATGAAGTGCTATGTAAAACACTTCTTGTTTCAGTGTTTGTGTTTTAGGAATATGAGTTAAGAGAACTGGCTTCATTTCATGGAGTTTATTTTTGAATACCATCTCCTTGTGTTCCCATGTAGAAGCACAGTTGGGAGGAACTTGCAGGTGAGTGTGAGGTGAAGGTCTCTGCTCCTGCTGCTGGCTGCCATGTGTTGCCGGGTGCTGGGTCAGCAGGGGCTTTGTCCAGAGAGTCTGGGTGTTGAGACACATAACTGTGCTTGGTTATTTCAATAACAAGACAAAAATCAATGTTTGAAAAGAGGAACAACCAGTACATCCATAATTGTCTCTGCCTGTCAACTGTTGAATACATTACTTATAAAAGCATTGCTGGCTCTCAATTGTGGTCCCAGTCTGTCAGGGAGGAAACAAAGAATACAAAATTCATTGTTGAAGAATGGAATTCACAAACAGGGAAATGCAGCTGGGATGGGTTTGGCCTTGTTATTTATCAGCAAAAATTTCTGAGAAAGTATCTCTTATGGTCAGCAGAATATTGAAGTGTCTTTTTTTTCTTGGAAGTGCATTTATTTTGAAGTAGTTAGTGTCAAACCATGATGAATGTCCTCTGAAAGTGGAAGAGATGCCTTGATTTGGGCTTTTACTAGGAGACTTGGGCTTTTACGTTTGAACAGCTTCTGAGTAGAGGCCAATGTGGCATCAGTGAGGTTTTATTGGCATAACTTTGGGACTAATTAAAAGACCAGGAGTGTTTGCTGGAATTTGAGGTCACTACACAAATACTTTTTTGACTTGTAGTAATAGGACAACATTTTCATTTATTTCCTGAACACTAATTTAATATTATTGAAGGGTTCAGTCACCACAGGTACACTGCTTCATTTTCAAGTTTGTTTTATTGACAGTGCTTTCACTGCCAGCTCAGCCTGTGCACAGCTCTGTTGTATACTCCTGTGAGAGCAAAAAGCCTCTGAAATTGCAATAATTTCCTGGAAAACATATGAGTTATCATCAGCGATTCCCAAGCTGGCAGGATTAATTTAAAATTACTAAAAGATTTTTCCCCTGTGTTTTTCTTTTCCAGAGGACGAATATCAGTGTCAGAGTCATCATAAATACATGTATTAATCACAGATGCTCATGTGTCAAGGGCAGATGAATAACTGGATTTGCTGAGTGCTGGAAGAAGAAATAACAGATGTGTAAATTACTTTTGAAATTTTCATGCTACTTTAAACCAGAAATATTTATTTTAATACTTTGTGCATTGGCTGGATCGTATTTGGCACAGAGCAGGGTGTATGCGTGGATGCTGGAGGCATGGATCCCCTCAGCCGCACCCAGTCCCAAACTTTGGGGCTGATGAGAAACCACTGAGCAGGCAGCCCCCAAGGTGTCCCTGCACAGGACTTGTCTTCCAACCATCTCCTTCCCAAACTGCTGATGAGGAGGGGATATCTTCCTAGGATGACTGGGGATCTGCACGGGTGCATGGCTCCAGTGAGCACCGGCTGCGGACTGTGGGTGGTGTCCTCCAAGGGACTGGTGTCCCCTGGCCCTGCCTTAGCCTTGGGCCGAGCTGCATGTCCCCACCCCGAGAGAGGGGACAGAGGGGCTGTGCGTGTGGCCGGGGGCACAAGGCAAGGTTGTGGTGGGCTGGTGGGTGCCCTGCTCTTGCTCACACCCTCCCACGCTGCTGTCAGGAGCGCACAGGGCTCTGTTTGATGCAGGGAGGCAGCCAGCTTTGGGGGCACATCAGCAGGGGCAGGGATACCACATTTCTTGGTGGAGAAATCCCTGTGATTGCTAACCCCAGGCTCCACTTTGCTTCACTGGGTTAAGGACAGCATTTTCCCACTAAAAGCCCTCGTGAAGGGTGCTGCTGAGCCAGCCTGCTGTGTTTGCTTCCTGGTCTGAAGTGCTGGAGGCACAGGATGGCCCAGAAAATTTGTTTTGAAAGGGAAACATCTGATGGGTGTTTGTGCAGGGCTCAGACCTCAGTGTAGGCAAGGTCCCCTCTTCTGTCTCACGTGCTCTGGCCAGGGGCAAAGGCCCGGGTGAGTGTGGAGGGATGGCTCCAGCACGGGGAACCGGGGGCTCTCTGAATGTCGGCCAGTGCCAGCAGCCCCCTTCCCCCCAGGGCAGCAGCCTGTCCCCAGGACAGCGTGAAACCACAGGAAAGGCTGGTAGGCAGCGGAAAACGTCGCAGTGCACTTCTGCAGTCAGCTGTGTTCACGAGTCCTTTTGTTCCTGTCTGTCATGTTCAGCTGGAAAATGTGGTCATCCATTATTTAGTTAGTAGATGGAAATTAGTGCATAATCCAACTTTATTATTTTCATCATTTCTTTATCTTTCATGTTTTAATCATTGTAGCCTGAAGCAGGAGATTATTATTAACAATTCCATAGCCCATTTATATTCCCATTTTATATGCTAAATGTAAACTACAAAGAGGAAAATACATAGACAAGCCTTTCTGTCAGGCAAATATCCTGGAAAAAGTATAATCAACTAAATTCTATCCCAGAACATTTCTGCCAGTTACCTGGCACATCTGCTACATCATGCAGGTAGCTGCCCTCTTCTCAGCGTGCCGCACAGCTCCGTGGCAGCACTGGCCTGGCAGCACGGTGCTGGTCCTTTGTGCATCCCCGTCCTTGCGCCGGTGGTCACCGGCACCACCAGAGGATCAGACACACAGAGGCACATTGGCACATGTGTTTGGAAGCATGCAAGCTCCTAATTACTGTCAATTTATTTGGCTTCCAAATATTATTGACTTGAGTCTCACAACAAGTGGATAATTTGATGATTACTCCTTCACTTGTTTAGAAAATACAAGGCAAGTTAGAAATGTATGTTGAACATGGGTTTAAAAGTCATACTAATAACAAAAGTTCAGTGTTCAGGAAAGAACTAGTAAGGTCTGGAAAATACAGCGCACTGGCTGTTAAAATGGCTGACTGTGATGTAATGCATCACCTTTATGGCTATGATGTAATTAATACATGTCTCTCAAGTTGTGTTACCCTTCTGTGCATTGCAGAATAGCCAAAAGCAACGAGAAGTTTTTATACCAGAGCTCCTGTACTAATGCCACTGCATTTTAGCTTTAATTAAATGGTTTTACCTCATGGCTTGTTTATCTCACACCTTTTTGCCAGCTGATACACAGTAATCACAATGCACACTCCTCTGCTTTCCTGTAAGAAGCCACTCCGAAGCCGAAGGCTCCCCTCTCCCTGCCGGCCTCGCCTTGCCTGTGGTCTGAGATCGCTTGCTGCTCGTTCATCGCCCTCTCTCTCCGCTGCTGATGCTCTGTCTGACATCTGAAAGAACAAAAGGGATCGCACAAATGTGCGAAATCAATGTTGCATCCTCCTGCGGAGATGAAGGTGGGCACCGTTGGGGTGGGTGGGAGAGTCTGTGCAGCCTCGTTGCTCTGCCCCTTCTCTTGCATCAGCCCCCGCGCTGCCTGCCTGGGACCTGTCCCCTGCGCTGCGTGAGGGAAAACCCTCAAGGATGCTCAGAAGTGCACTCGCCCATTTTTTTTTTGCTATCATAAAAAGGCCTGAAGTCACTGCTGACATCTGCCTCCTGTGGCCTGTAAATGTTTAATGTAGAGAAAAATTTGTCTGCCGAAGACTAGTAAACAAGAATAAATGGCTTTGGTTGCTATAATGCTCTCCTCTGAGGCAAAATGCAGTAGAACACACATGTTCTCTGTTTAGGGGTTGGTGCGTGCTGGAAAATATAAATTTTCAAATTTCAGCCAAAAGAGGAAAAATGTGTTTTTGTGGGCACACTAATTGACAGGATGATTAACTGTTTGTTAACTGGGTTCAAAACTAGAGGAACAGCCAGCAAGAGGTAAGCAACTCTTATTGTACTTTCAGTCAATATTTTTCAATTGTTATCCTATACACAAGGAAAACACATTAGTATTATTAATTTATAATATCCTCAGTTGGGCCTTGCCATGTTAGTGGTTACAGTTGGTCAACATTTGTAATAATAATTTAAAAAAATGAAGAGATATTTTCTTCATCCCCCCAAAACCTTCCAGTCCCTTACAACTTCTCAGCTAGCCAGTTTGCTGGTTTCATAGAATGCTTTTCACCTTCATTGTCAGACAGCAGCTCAGGAGGCCACCAGCAGTCCAGAAAGCTGTCGGACCATGCTGGGACACCTCTGGTTCCACAAGGTGAGGATGTTGCGGGAGCTCTTCTCCATCATTAGAAAGAGGTGGTTTTCAGGCTTACATTTTTCTAACTTGGGCTTTAGGCAGGAGAAAATTCAGGTGAAATTTGATGAGTAATCTCACCTGGGGGAAATATGAACCCTGTGGTAGCCCATGTTGGCAACTGCAACCTATTTTGTTTTTTGGAGACCTGGCTGCCATAACACAAACCAGGGGAAGGTACTTGCCATTCACTCCCAGACCGGTGGGGAGGGAGCTACCAGCTGACAGGGGCAGTGGGACTGGACCACATCTGGAGCTTAGAAAGGAGGTTTCCCAAATGCTTCAGCGCTTGGGGTCCCGGTGCGCAGGCAAGGCATGTGCTGTGCTCCGTCCCGTGTCACGAGGGCACTGCGGCCCCTCCGCAGCCTGCAGCTCCCTGCGTAGCTCAGTCCACGTGTAGCTGTGACTGACCTCGCACTTGAAGGATGTTGTCCTTAAAGACCTGCCAGTTTCCTCAGCTCCTTGCCCTTCAGAGCCGCCTGCTGCAGGATCCACTGACCCACGCTCTCCTGCGGGACAGGGCCGTACTCTGTGACCTCCCCTCCCGTGGTGGATGGTCCAGCCGTGCTTTGCCTCTCTGGGTGTGCTGTCGGGTGAGGAGCAGTCACCTCAGATCACCCGAGGGTGCAGGTGTGCGGGTGCCTCTGCGCTCAGAGCCAGCGGCAGGCTGTGAGGTGCGGAGTTGTCCCTGTGGCCGTCAGCTGCCAAGGCTTGTCTCTCTTCTTGTGTGTCTGAAAAGCCAGAGCAGCTCGCTTTGACGGGCTCTTTGATACAGAGGAGGCTTTAGCATCATTTGAAGTAAATGATTAAATGCTCATCACTGATTATTTTAAATTATTTAGTGGGAGATGTAGTCTGAGCTGGTGACACTGCTTCTAGCTCTAGAAGTCGCAGATGCTACGGTTTGTAAAAGAGTGAATATTAATAAATGTGCTGATACACACAAAAAATTCTGAGCCATTGGTAAAGCCAAAGCAAAAGCTGCAAGATACTGCAAGTAACTATTAACAAAAGTCATTGTTGAATGAAATCAGTGCCTTGAGCTGTAAGAAAACACAGCCAGGCTGATGTGGGAGGTGGGTGTAGGGCTTGGGGGGCCAGAGTCCAATCTCTCTGTTTGCTCTGGAAAGTAGCAAGGTGCTGAAGTACTTAAGGCACCTCATTTCCCAAATAAAGACCTGACCTGTTGTGAAACTGTCACCAACTGTGCAGGATTCAGTGACACCATCCTTCGTGACAACACACTTTGTCCTCTGAAAGGTGGCTGAAATGAAAAGTGCTTTTGTAAGTCAGTTAGAAGAGAGAATTGTTGGGTAGATAAGTTATGTACAGTGAATAAACTGTGGAAAACCTTTCAGCATGCCAGAGTTCTTCCAAGACTGTAAAGCAGAAGGCTGTCCTGGCATGATGTACTGTTTAATGAGCTCATTAACTGCCTCGGGACAGGTGGATCCCACTAAGTGCATCCAGAGCAAAAGTGAATGGAGGAGAAATGTTGCTGCCTTGGGTTCATCTGTGCAGCATGGAGAAAGTAAGTGTCAGATTGCATTGAGCAGATGTGACTTCTCACAGAATTAGAATGCTTTCTTGTTACTGCTATTTAAAAAAACATTCTGGCATTTTACATATTTATTTCAAAGGTGAAATTTCTTGAGAAAATAGTCCTGCAAGCAGCTTGCCACAAATTCTTCCAAGTGAGTGCTTGTGTAGCCACTGCTGGAGGCTGCAGGGAGCAGTGCCTGTCCTCGGGTATGTGTCTCACATGCTTGCCAGTCCAGCCCACATCGCTGGCGAGAGGACGATGGCTGCTGTTGTATTTTATGTTAGGTCAAACTGCTTGCGGTCTGCTGTGGCAATGGACTGGCTTCTACTGGATCCACCCAGGAATTCATTGTTTCCATCAACATATTCCATCCAGCTTCCCTGTTGCTATGCACAACGCATTCTTCCCTGCTACCAGTGTGAAGTTAATCTTCTAGTTTGTTAGAATGAAGAGTCACTAATACCTCCAGCATCTCGACTGGACATTTCTATGGAAATCGATGTTTTGTACAATGTGCTCTGTCATGGAAAAGTTCAGAGAAGATTCCGTACTCACTCTAGGATGAGGAAGGCGCACCACCTGGGACTCCGCTCTGGGTGTGTTTTCCCATTCAAACCGCATGGCAGCAGCTGTGGCTGGCCCTGCAGGCAGACTGATGCCAACACTTCAAAGCTGGACGTGGCAGAGTGCCTCCACGGCTGCGAAGGGAAATCCGGTGGAGGTTACCCCTGTGTGCCCCGGCATTGCTAGGGTCCTGCTCTCCAGGGGTAGTAAATGCAAGGCCTATTCCCTGCCCTTGCTCCACTCCCAAATGGCTTCAGCATCCCCTCTCCCTCTTTCTCTCCTTAGCTTGCAACTTGGTGAGAATTAAATCTCGTAGAAAGCTTAGAACTAAGGGTTGTGAGGGGGAACCACTGACACTGGCATTGTCTTGCTGAAGGCTGGCAACTGCCCTTGTTGGCACGGTGTGCTCCTGCCCCGGTGTGCCATCCTGTGCCGAGCGGCGACAGGACTATCTGGTTCATTGGCCGCTCACATTGTTAGCACACTGGGCCCTGGCTGGGCAGCACAGGCTGTTTGCAGAGGCAAAGTACTGTAAGAATGTGAGTTTTAGATGAGATGGAGTGCATGATAATTAGTCTTGCCTGCTTCATTAGATACTATTGCAGAGAGGTGTACAGCAGCAGGATTCCAGCACAGCAAATATTAGAGCTAAAACACAGAAACAGCTCCACAGAATAACCTGAAGAACGCATAGCAGTGGTAATGGTAAGTTAAGGACAAGTCTCCAGATGCAGCCTGGACGTAACCTGTGTCTGCAGGCGTGCTACCAGCGCACACGGCCCCGACACGGGCTGCACGCTCACAGCACCGACGACCCTGTGCGCTTCCAGGAACCAGCCCTTACCTCAACTGCACCAGCCTCTACCAGCCTGAGCCGTCTACCCACACACATCTGACACCGACAGCCCCGCCACTGTTTGGTGAAGGCAGGACTTCCATGCTGCAGGAATTCTATCTCCCCTGCTTCCTGAGCAGCCTTGGGGAACACTGAGCATTCGATCCCGCAGTCTGCATTTTCCTCCCTTGGCATGGGGCTGCTGGTCTGTTCTAGGACCAAACGCCCAGTTTTCAGCTGGATGGCTGAGTTAGAGGTGCTTCTGAGAGGGCGTGCGAGCCCCTTGTCGCAGCTCTCAGCCTGCAGCTGGACGGGCTAGGACACTCGTGCCAGGGGCAGGGAGACACCAGCCAGGTCACAATGGCTGTGCCAGGGCTGGCTGCTTCCAGCTCTCCTAAGTCCAGCTGCAGGGATAACGCTGCCTCTCCCACCATCATCCCAGCCCAGCACATTTTGCACGCCTCCAAGCTGACCTTTCCTTGCCTTCCACTGTTTCATTACATTTAGTTCCCAGCTGAGTGCCACTGCTGTGACCGCGAAGACAAAAACTTTCAGTACGGAGTAGGGAACAGATAACGAAAATGGGCGCAAATGCAATTTCAGAGTCAGGTTGTTGCCTGCCTTGAGGTGGAAAATCGGCACCTGTCTGCCTAATCCAACATCACAGCTCGTTATGCTACTGCACACCGCCATTTCCAGCACAGTAGGTCATTTCAGATGATAATTCTCCATCCAAGGCATCTGCCTGAGGCTTCACCAGCCCCATAATCTTCTCCCAGCTGCCTGGCTGGTGTTGCAGTGGGTGTGGAGGTGATTCGGTTAAAGTGGAGCATTCCCAGCCCTGCTGCTTTTCTGTGGAATGCCCCTGTCCTGGCACGCCCTTACAGGGAATACTGACAGTGATGGGCTGGGAGCTGCTGCAGGATGTGTGCAGCTACTCACTGGAGTGATAATAATGCCACAAACCAAACTTCACAAGATTGTACGCCGTCCCGGATCTCTCAGATGCTGCCCACGCTCTGCTTGGCATGTTGGGGCGATCCCCTCCCCACGCCGCTTCTGCAGAGCCTGGGCCAAAGGCACCGCCGGGCTGTGAACAAGTGAGCGGAGAGAGGGGTGATGCAGTCAATGAATTATTCGTTGTGACCTGCTCCTTTGGCTCTGTTGTCACTACAGACCTGCTTTAGGAGCAAATACTGTACAACATTGTGCTACAGAGGTAGCAGAGAATATTTTTTCCGCAGCACATTGTAAATCTATGCACGTTTCTACCTCTCACGCTCTCTCCCTTTCTCTCTCCTTTTCCCTGCCTTTCTTTCTCTCCCCCCTCCTCCTTTTCTTATTGCAATACATTTCCTAAGCTAGATTTTTCTGTGAATTAGTTTTTAATGCTTCCTTATGAGAGGCAGTTTTTCATATTTCATATCTCCATCAATAAAGATTTCTTCCTTATCACCAGTAAAATTGGAGTTTTGATTAAATATGATCCAGCAGCACTAAGCACATAGTCTGTATTAATTTCAGTGCCTCATTATATGCCAGTGCTATTTATATGGGTTTATATATCAAATATACTATGTGTATATAAGCAGAGACTTTCAGAACAAATACTGGATATATGAGCCATAAAAAACAGAATGGAAGAAAGCCTCACTTGGTCCAGCCACAGAGAATGTGCTGACCCCCTCCATGAAGGTCATGGAGACAGTAGTGGGGAAGGGACATTCTGAGGGACCAGGAGAGTCCCAGGAAAGGAATAGCACCAAGCCCAATGCTCCTGCAGCAGATGAACCAGAAGGTGCAGAACCTTGTGGCACTGCACTCACTGCAGCCAGTCCTTCACCCTTCTGGAGAAGTCATGGGCAGAAAGCATTGATGGACGAACACCTTCTCCAGAAGCCATCTGTTCATTTAGGAAAAATGGTGCAATATTCTAATGGTCACATGTTTTTATTCACTCTTCATTCTCAACACAACCTGCTTAGGTTTGAGGGAATCCCGGCTGTGTGGGCACTACCTAACCTGGGGCAATGCCAGGGGCTTGGTCACAAGCAGCCGTTAGCACGCTGGCACTTCTAGCCTGGGGCTCTGCGTTGCACCAACTTCCTTGTGGGTTCAGCTGAATGTACCTTCTACTGAGAAAGCATCGATTGTTTACAGCCAAAACCCAAATGAAACAGAGATTACCAAAATATGTATTAGTGGCCTTTGGGGCCTTTGGCCTCTGGCCCAGCTCCTTGACTGGGAGAAATACTCTGTGAAGAGCATCTGACGGGGACCAGAGGGGCTGCGCTGAACGCAGGCTTCAGGGCTGCTGGCATCCTGGTGTTTTGCGTGTTCGCCCTAAAGAGGAGTTAGCAGTGCTTTGGAGGCCACTAAAAGGAAAATACAGATGGCAGAAGCCTGTGTTCAGCCTGATGCCACACAGCAGTTGCAGAAGTGTGTGCTCCCTCCCTGCATCCCTCCATCACTCCTGTCTGGACAAGCTGGAGGTGTGTATGCCTGGCTTGCTCTGCGCACGGGCTGTGCTGAGCAGGGGACCAGGCTCTCCCGGAGGAGTGACTGACGCTGGAGCAGGCAGCCGAGCACAGCTCACGCGTGTGGAGCACCAGGCATTTCTGCCGTTTCTGGGTAGCCAGCCACCAGCTGGGGCCCAGCACCAGCCACCTGGATGCCTGAGCAGGGCACTGGCTCCCGCCTGGGGCAGGGAAAGGGACGCACCCGGGTGAGGCTCAGACGAATGGTAGCATTAGATTAGTTCATCTTCAGCAAAAGCTGCCCCATCGAACTCCAGCAATCTACCTGCAAACCGGCTTTCTCAGGTTAAAGAAGTGCTTTTAAATATGAGCTTTTCCTACACTATAGCCTAGGGAGAGCTTCGCGTTCATACTTCTGCCCTCCCTTCCCAACAGCTAACTTTGGCTTGTAGTTAAGGTTGAACAGACATCCATCCCAGCAGAGCTCCCCACGTCCCCACGCACAGAGTGTGGGACGCGCTGGGGTCGCATTCGACAGCTCTTCCCGCAGGGTGTTCAGCAGCGCTATGGCTTGTCAGTGCCTGTTCTCCTGCTCTGAGCTTCTAACGATGATTTCTCCTTTTTCATGTGATTTTGTTTCGTTCTGAAAAAACACCTCTGGGGAACGTCTCCGTTGTGCCATCTGACAACATCTGCAGAGGACCAATGGAGAGGCACATTTGCTGCTATTTCCTACTCCCATTAATAATGGTGTTGCTGAATCAGATAAATCTCACACCTGTTCTAAAAAACATGCAGTGTGTGGCTCCCGGAAAACAGATTAAGATTTACTGCTCTCCATTTAGATAACAGTTGATGAGGATAAGGAGTTATCTCTGCAGGGCACCGTACAACTTCTACTCTCTCAGACTCCATGGAGCACCTTATTTTTATTCTCACATGTATAACCAAATACGACAGAAGAATAGAAAGGGGAATAGATAAATCATCCATATTTGAAACACAGTTATGGCTTAAGTAAAGAAAAGTGTACAAATTCCAGATTGTTCTCAAGGAAAATTATGGGTATGTGCACAGTAACGGAAGCTTTTCTTATCTGAGGTTCAATATCTTTTTTTTTTTCCCCATTTGCCGTTATCAGAAAAGAACAGAAAACAATTAACTTCTAATAGTCCTTGAACCTTCTCTCTGAGACTTCTCTACATTTCTTCTTTAAAATAAAAAACAGGGTTTCACTACCATGTAACAGATGTCGTGTGTGGTTTGTTGCTGCAAAGGTGAAAACAGTTCCTGTAAGTGGAGAGTCTCATCCCAGTTTAGAGCTTTTTCAGGTTCTTTGAGACGCATCTGGAATGGAAAATCAGCACTTGTCACACCTCCATTTTTTCTCCTTCCTCAGAAATGTTTGCGTGTTTATAGGGTGCGTGATTGGGAATTCCAGTGGAGCATTGCTCACCTGCGCCAGCTGAAGACCGGCTCTGGATCAGCACAAGAGCCTGCCCTGCACAACCTCCTCCATCGGTTTTGTCTCCCAAAGGAAAGCTGTCCTTGGATGTCGTTTGGGAGGAGACAAGCAGGCAACAGAGACCTGTTTCTGAAGGGACTTCCCGTATTTATTACTGCAGCCTCTGCTGAGGATTTTTCCCCTTCATCTGCTGTTCCAAAGTGGAACATGCAAGGACTAAATATCAAAGGCTCTCTGGCCTGTCTGACATACAAGGTTTGTACTCTCATGCTTGTCATACTGGTGTGTCAGCTGCTGAAGAGAAGGAGGGCAGATGGGAGTCTGCCGTTCTCATCTGCTTCTCACAGAGTGCCTTGGAGGCACGGATCGGTTGCAGTGGTACCTCCAGGACACAGCGTAAAAATAGCCTCACGCATGCCGCATGGGGCTGGAGGGAAGAACGTATTTAGTGTAGTAAACAGTCAGTAAAACTGTCCCCAGAAGTAACATCTCACAGTATGAAGCTACTTGTACACTACTACAGGTTTTACTGACTTTTTTCCTGCTTTTTGGTGAGGGTGGCTGTGATTCAATGGGTTTAGTACAAGGCTGTGCACATCAGCCAGGAACAAAGATGCTCCCAGTACGGCACAGCTGCCTGGTGCGTGTGTGGGATGCGACGCGCAGTATCCACAAAGCACAGGCGCAGGTTTGGTGTACTGGAACAGGACAGCAAGTCTGGCAGCTGGATGATCTGACGGTGTAGACACAGCCAGAGGTTGCACCAGGGGAATTTGTGCCCTCTGTGTAACTTGTTTGAGCTGTTCTCATTGTCCGGGCTGTGTTTAAGCACAGCTCTGAATCAGTGAGCTGAGTAACGCACCCCACTGCTGCGGGCAAAGCTGCCCTCCTCCTGGCTCTGTCACCCGAGGGCAGCCCCGGCCAGGGCAGTCAGGGGCAAGGATGCACTGCACACCATGCCTCATCAGTGTTCGCTGTCACCCCCAGCCCCAGTGAGCCGTGGCCCCCTGTTTCCTCACTCCTCCCCTTGCTGCTAGTGCCGTTGCAGGCACCCGGCTGAAGTCCAAGCACCGGGCGCTTGAGTTGCCCCTCTCTGCTGAGCCGGAGCCCTTCTCCAGCCCACCGGGTCACCGGCACCCATCCCTTGCCGCAGCCCTGCTGAAGCCACCCCCGCCCCGGTGCTGCGATCCCAGCAGGTCACAGCTCCACAGCTCTCACCGCCTTCTAACCTGCACGCTTGCTTCCCCTGCTGCATGCGTCATCACCTGCTTCTTCAAATACTGTAAATTATTTAATTCAAATAAATTTTCAAGTAACATGTTTTACTGGTATGCAATTGTATTGTCTTGAAATAAGTAGGAAAATGTTGATTTCAGAAGGGGTCGGCTGGATTTTAAGACCAGAATGGTCGAAGGACCTCATGTGCAATGCCTGGAACGTTTCTTTTGGATGTTCCTATCCCGACCCCCAGACTCTCAGGTATGATATATGGAGACAGTCCTTGGAAACATCCGATCTACAGTGCTAACTCCCACCAAAGGAAAATCCTTTGTGACTACTGGAACAAAAGATCAGGGGCTAATTAGTGTTTAAAAGATATTTTATGCCTAGTTATTTATTTTGAAACTATGGGATTTAATCCTGTAGAATGCTTTCCAGATTTCATTAGGGTATAAACATAGAGTAATTTTAAGTAACTTAGTAAGCTAGCTTTTCTGTGAATTTTTTTATTAGGGATCCTGATCTAACAACAGAAAGAAGAAGGCAGAGATCAGATACTAGAATTACAGTTTACACTAGGATGTTGCAAAAGAAATCAAGGTAAAAATGTGGTTTCAAGACAGTTAAGCAATATATTCATGTGGCTGTGGGTGTAATTTTACCTCCTCAGAGCTGGTGACTCTGGTAGCCATCCTTCATAACAAGTTCTGGTTTTGTCTGGAGCTCACACAAGTCTTGGAACTTAATTATAGTTCTAATATTCTTGCTAATGAATTTGAGCATAATTATGGAGTGGAGTGATTTCAGAGGTACTTTATGTGAATACTAATCATTCTCTTTAAACGCCTGTGTTGGTTAACCAAAAATACAGCTTCCTGGCGGGGGCTCTTGGAGGCAGCACGGCGGTGCCTTCAGCAAGCCCGCCGAGGCGGAGGGAAGGGGCGTCGGGGCGTCGGGGCGTCGGGGCGTTGGGGCATCAGGGTGTCAGGTCATCGGGGCGCCAGGGCACAGCACTGGGGCAGGGCAGGGGCCTCTCTCACAGCTGGCTGCGGCAGACCTGGGCCCGGCTTGCATGGCCAGGCAATAGCTCTGAAACTCTGCTTTCTTAAAATTACAGTTAATTACACTGCGGGGGGAGGAAGGGCTGCAGGTCTCACTTCGGCGGCGGCTGTAGGGTCGGCACCCCGGTGCTGAGGAGCACTGCCCAGCCGCAGTGGCATAGGAAGCAGTGTGCATGAAAAGGCACGTAAAGAAGTCATGGATGGATGGATGCTCTTCTGAATGATGTCTGATGGAGAGGAAGGAGATGTTCCAGCAGAACAGGGAGCTGAAGGATCCAGAGGAGGCTCCAGCTGTCAAACGGGCCAGGCTAACTTGAATAGAGAGCCCGAATTTTACAGCATCTGCACAGCTAATAAAATCAACAGAATCCTGTTCCTCCAGGCAAAAATAACATTGCTGCTTCTCTGCCTCTTTTTCATGTCTCATTTTATGCTTGCAAGGCGTTCCAGGAGTCGGAGACATGACATTTCTCTTCATATGGTCTCTGTCTTAAGGCAAAAATTAACCTCTGGGAAAGATTATGGATTTGAGAAGCTTTGCAAAGATCAATACAAATGGTTAACTGTTATGGAAATGGAAACTTATGGCTTGCATTGAATTAATGCAATATCCATAGTGAGAGGTGTTTTCTTTCTTTCAAATAATTAAATAAAGTTCAAATATCCTCTGAGAGAAGTAATTAATTGAGCAAAATGTTAATTAAGGAAAATTATTTTTTCACAGCATGGTCTTCTAATGGAATAATACTGAGTGAAATAATTGCAGTTTTACTTGATTAAAGCTGGTGTCAGTGTTTGCACAGTCTCAGTGCGTGCACCCCCCGTGCCTGGCAGAATTAGAACTTCCCTTAGCAATGATGCCATCATGAATGGCCGCAATCACTTCTTCAGCTCCTCTGCACAGCGACAAATGGGAGACACGTGTTGACATCCTTACGTTTACTTCGTGGTTATTTAAATGTGAAACTATTTCCTTGCCCTCGTTCACATCATTGCGCTAACTGCTGTGGAAAATACATCTCTTTTGCTATGGGATATGTTTGCATATGTGATTTGCTGGGATTCCTGTAGCTTCGCATGCAGTGGAAAAACGTGCACGCATGCCCAAACATATCTATATGTACACGTGTGCGTCTATGTGTACATGTACATGTAAAGACAGAGGGTACAGTCCCAGTTTGTACCGAAGCTGGTTGCACTCCTGTGTGCAGTGACCTTTCCGTACGGAAGGGTTTCTGTGCTTCGGCACGCAGAGCAGGACGGCTGCGCGAGCGCTGTGCGCTGCCTTTGCTTGCCCCTCGCAGAACTCCGGCGGGCGCAGGGGCTGCGCCAGCGTGTGCCCGGTGCCTGCCCGCGCGGGCAGGCCTGGGGGGCCTGAGACAACCCCTCCTGCAGCCGCGCTGGGCAGAAGGCTTCACGGCAGCAGACCGGAGCCTGGGTTGGGGCTGGCCATTGTTTACAACCTGGTGCGGTAAGCGACCTGTACTCCTCTGAATTGCATCTTCCTGTGGAGTTACAGGTGCCCCACTCTGCACAGATTAACTGCTTATTACTGCTCTTCATCTAAAGCAGTGCTTGTTGCTCACACAGATGAAGGGAAACAAGTCAGGCATAGCCACCTGACAAATTCCTTCTCAAGTCTCTTCAGGAAGAGTTCAGACAGAGCAAGCCCAACAAGCCCCAGCCCTGAGGTCCTGCAAACTCAGTACAAAGCCTGTGCTGACAGCAACAGGGTACTACAGGGTCACAGGGCTGCAGGAGAAACGCAGCCTGGGTGTGGAAACCGGTAAGGTGTCAAGGTGTGTCAACTGGGAGCTGCTTGTTATTCGTGCAGTGAGAAAGGTGGGACTGCAGCTGTGGTTTCCCCATGATGGGGAAAGGCTGCACAGCCATAGAAATACAAATAGCTGAAAATGTGGAAATGCTGTTATTATTCATTACCACTGACACCGAGATCCACAGGCATAGCGTGTGGGAATTTGCACCCCAAGGAGCTACTGACCTCTCCCAGAGAGGCTGGGTGGTGAAAAGCAACGGGAGGAAAGGGGGGAACCGGCTGAGCTGCACTACCCAAAGTGAGAGCCCCCCGGCCCTGCTGCGACCAGCGTCAGACGATGGAGAGCACAGAACTGGCAGTTCAAAACGAACTGGAAATGACTTTCAGTTTCTCCAAGCTGATGGAAATGCGGCTGTCTTGAGATGGCAGCTTCCTGGGGCCAAGCTGGGCTAGGAAACTGGTGTTTTCTCAAACAAATTAGATGAAGCCAGTGAAAACTCAGAACCAAGGGCTCATCTGTAACTTTTAATCTCTGAAAACACAGCAAATTGTGGCAAAGAAATAAAAGAAGGTGAAAATGAAAATAATGCTCCAGCAGCCAGCTGATGCGGTTGTACCAGGAGTTTCTCCAGAAGAAGGACCCAAGCCTCAGGGTTTTCCTTCTGCCTTTGGCAGTCACCAGCAGTAAGCACCGGAGTGGAAAAGCCTTGTCAGCCATTGTGAGTACTCAGTGCTGTCCCTGATTTGTGGAAACGTAAGCCGGCGGTCCGGGGGAGCGTGATGCCTGTACGGGCAGCGAGGGTGAGCGTGCCAGAGAGGGAGCTGCGCGCGGGCAGGAGGAGAGAACAGAGAGCAACCTCCTGCACGCCACACAGTCCTTCTAAAGCGCTGGCTGAAGAACTGTGCAGGAGGATGAGTAGCTGGCGATGCTCCCAGATAATGGGCACACAGGAGTGCCAGCTAATTTATGATGTGAAGCTGAGACCACCGGTGGGATGAACCCAAGCTGCTGTGGACCAGCTGCCTGTTTGCAGCTGAATCTGAAGGGAAGCCAGTTTTTGTGTGCAGAGACCACATGGGAGGCAGCAAGCTGCCCGCTGTGCGCAGTGCTGCCCGTGGGGACCGCAGCAGCCTCCTTCGACAAAGGAGCTCCTAAGGCAACCCCGGCTGCCCGCTGCTCATCGAGGCCCGCGGGCACCGGTGTGAGCCTGCCGTGAAAACCAGCACCCACAGCCTCACCAGCGCCCGGAAAACAGCCACCAGCATTGGCAAACTGCGGCTTTGTGCGTGCTGTGGGCTGAGTCAGGCTGTGCTGGGAGCGGCTGGCTGCTCCGCAGCCCGAACCATCGCCGCTGCCGGGCATGGCTGCCCTGGGCAGCACTGCCCCCCCCAGCTTTAATTAAGAATATTGACTCTTGAAAAAGAGAGTCAAAGGTCTGGACAGGAGTTAATAATTATTAATAACCAAAGCATGCAAGCACATGAATAAATACATTGGTCAGCGGCTAATGCAAAAGCACGCCTCTACAGCGAAGCGTGGAAGGGCACAGGCGTGCCCTGGGGCAGCGAAGGCGTGCTCTGTTCCTTTGATGCCAGGCTTTAGCGAGCAACTCCAGAGAAAACTCCTAATTCTCTTATTTGGTGGTGGCAGTGACTGCACAGAGCGATGTGTGATGAAAGCGAGATGAACTCCGAGGACAAGGCGCTTAGCAGACAGCTAGAGAAAGAGCATTTCTTTGATTTTAGACAAATCCTCCCTTCAATGTTCTGCTTTTGATCTTTGCATGGAAGGATAAGTTTTATGTAAGACAAATGCCTATCAAAGTTTTATTTTAAAAGCATGCTTTTAATAGAAGGTGGCACACTGATTAAATTTGACATTTGAAGCAAGGCCATCAAAACAGCCCGGGAATGCAGAAGGATTAAAGTGAGGTCTTGCATAAAAACCATTGCTGTTTTATTGGGCAAGCGTAGCCTTTTGGGCAATGAAGTTTGGGTGCTATTAATCTACACTGACAGATAATGGCTAATATTTGGGCAGTTGTAATTTCTTTTTTGCTGTCTTTTCTGGTTAATAAAGCATGGCTCAGTGCACAAAAGAGTCTTCAATGGTTCTACTTGATGTAATTTTGGGAACAAATAACAGTTTCTCTTGGAAACACTGTGTCTAGCTCTTGGGGACCATTTGAGAAGCATCATTTACCGTCATAACTGAGATGGTTCAGAGCTCCTGGCAACTAAGGATGGAACCAGCTGCTCAGGGCCCGTATCACCACACCAGCGAGCCGCAGCTCTGCAGAGCCGAGAGGAGAACCGGGGACACGGGCAGGATTGCACGGGCTGGGACCCTGCAGCTGGCAGAGGGGCTCCTACCTGGTTACCGCGACCGCTCCCGTGGGGACTACATCAGTCTCTTGGAGCAACACAAGCAAGGATGGAGCGGAGCAAATTCCTTGCAGACAGGCGCGACCCTCTGATGTGTGTTTAGTCCAGGTGGAGAGCTCCTCTGTCTGACACGGTGCTTGCAAACCCATTGCAAGGTCACTGCCGTTTCTGAGCTGTTGCAGCAGTGTGAGAAATGATGAGAGTGAGTCTCAGTGCTAGATTACATTTCTTGTTGATGACTATTTCCTTTTGTCCAATTCATCCTCTTGCTGAGCAGTCAGAAAGGTCAAAGAGCAGCATTTATTGCTGTAAAAAATTGTCCAGCAGAAAGGAGAGTTGAACTTTAAGGAAAATGATTGATTCCCAGGGGATTAATTTCAGTTTCCATTTGCCTATAACAAAAAGTGCCCATTCATGTCCTTGCACTTCTGATAGTCGTAAATACAAAAAAAAGCAAGTGAACCTTCTAATTTATTTCCATGTCATATAGTTCACATCAGAGACACAACTGGCACATGCATGGGCTGCTTCATTCTTCCCAGGGTGCAGTTTACAAAGCACAAGAGATAAAAATGGTCCAAACCACAAAAGCAGCAGCACTAAGTACACAGTTCTCCATTCCAGCGGCACAGGGAGCCTGTCCCTGCTGCGCGTAACTGGGTCGGGTCAGCCAGAGGAGTTTGCATGGCCGGAGTCACTCAGCGCCGCCAACGCACTTGGTCACAGGTCCAGGGCCGGAGCAGGCAGCTGGGGAGGTGCCCCGTTGCCTTTCTCAGCGGGAGGAACTGGCTGACCCATAGCAGGGAGCAGGGCAGAGGAGGTTTGGGCAGGGAGAACCGTGGAGCCTTGTCATGGGGAGGCACCACCTTGTTCAGCACGGAGACCCAGCGCTGCCGGGGGGCTGGCGCCTGCAGGTGGGGCAGGGGGTGCCCGCGGAGCCGGGCTGAGCCCCGTCCTCCACTCCTGATGCTTGTCCTGGCCTGTGATGGCCAGGTGCAGCCGTGGCCGGAGGCTGACTCCTGCCAAGCGCAGGGGCAGGCGTGGAGCACAGGGCAGGCCCTCCTTGTCTGCTGCCAGGGCGTACCCACCAACACTGCTTCAGCAGCATTGTCAGACGCTGTTAGCGAGAAACAAGGAACTGCAGGAGAGAGTCTTGCTGTGTTTACTGCTGCAGGGGAACGGCCAAGGCAGCTGGTACCCCCTCTCTGGGTACCCTCCTTGGGAAGACTCTCCTCACCCCACTGGGAAGGGGCTGGGCGGCAGCAGCCAGGTGAGAAAGCCTGGCTGTGCAAAGCCGTTCTCCTGGCACTAATAAATTTGGTGAGAACCTGATGCCGGGGTATTTGCCCTTTGTCAGCTCTCCCAAGACAGCAGCTGGCAAGTGTGTGGCGTGTTTCCAGGGCCGTGGGCTGCAGCAGGTTGCTGCTCCTGGACGGAGCTGCAGCAAGCGCAGTCTGTGACCGGCATGGCAAATACAACCAGCGTGCTGCTGCTGGAAATGAAATGCCTAATAAACTGCTTGAAGAGTGCGTGAATGCCAGAGTAATGATGGAGGTTGGAACATTCTTGCTAATTACAGAGAGAGTGGGCTGCCCTGGGAAGCGCAGCAGGCAGGATTCCTCCTCCGTGTTTGTGCTGTGCAATCAGACATTTCTCTCACTGCCCAGAAACCTTCCTGTCCCCTTAACGTCTTGCGTGGAAAGAATAATGCATTGGAACCAAGTCATGGCTGCCATGACCATCCCTATGTTGAAAAACAAAAAAAGCCAGGGATGCCCTAATGACCCAAAGGCAAATGGCAGGACTGGTGTGCCCAGGCCACGTGGGCTGCGCGGCCGGGATCAGCTGTGGCGTGTGGGATGCAGGTCAGCTCTCCGAGCACAGCTGGGGTGGCTGGCCGGGAGGCACTGCTCGGGCTCACACCCCGTCATTTAGCACTGCAGACAGAGACGAGAGCTGGATTCCTGCTACAGCGTGCGATACAATCACGAAGAGTGCTTGCATACGAGATGTGGGTATAAAACCGAGAGGAAGAGGGAAGCGGGGGAGCTCAGCGCACAACTCTTCCTTCAGATTGTTAGGGAGAGTCCGTCCAACCGTGCATGGTTTCTGTCAACATGACATAAATGCTTTCTGGTTTTCATTTCATTTTTGAAAACATTATTTCAACCCAAATTCTTTCTCCTCCTCAGGTTTGGTAGCTAATCCCAAAACCCTTTTTTTTTTTTTTTCCCAGACTCCTAATTACAAAGTCTCATGCTGGGGAACATTAAAATGTAAACAATAAGGAAGACCTGTCCCGGTTCCAGCTAGGACAGGGTTAGTTCTCACTGGAGCTGGGAGAGGAGCTGGGGCTGGTGGCCCCTGGGGCTGGGGACACAGCTGGGATAGGTTACTCATTAGCCCACAGCTGGGACAGCTAATTACCCAAATGAGCCCCAGGGCTGGTCCATCCCAGGGCCATCCTGCTCAGGGGATAAAGTGGGGCTGGGGCTGAGGGGCAGGTTTGGCTGCTGGAATGGTGGGTTATGTGCTTACAGATGTTCTGGTTTTGTTTTCCCTCTGTTTTCTTTTCCTCTGTTGTTCTCTTAAGCTGTTTTTTATCTCAATCCATGAGTTTTACCTTCTTTTCTTTCCTGATTCTCCTCTCCATCCCATTTTGGAGGGTTGTGAACTCAAACTATTTCTCTGGTTGTCATAATAATAAATTAATAACTAAACAGAAATAGGCCAAAGATGATTTTGCCGTGTGCTGGATGCACTATAGCTGTGCTGGAGATGATGCATGCATAGAAATTAAAATAAGTTTTTCAGTGGACTACTCAGGTATTGCTTTTACCTACAGGCTTTAGTTAAATACTATATTGGTTTTATATCCAAGTCCCCCCCAAAATCTACATTTTTTGCAAGATGTTTTTAGGAAATGATAAATATAGAGTTGCTGGAGAGATTATGTTTCTTTGTTAATCCATGTGTATATTTTCAGTTTATCTCCTACCAGAATAATTAAAATAACTATATACCTGCTTATAACTATGCAAATCAATGTATTATTAATAAGTAAGGCACCTTTTTGGTTGACTGAGGCTGGCAAATATCCTATTTCCGCTTCATGAGATGTGCATCCACAGAAATATTTATTAAGGGAAGAATACTCACTGTAGCAGCATTCTGCCTTCTCTGGTACTAACCAGTTTACTGCTGGTCTAGATTTGGGGAAAATTGATTTAATGTGGAAGAGAATGTTGGAATTTTTATTGACTGTTTTTTCTCTTGCTTTTTGTTGCTATGGAAACAGCCTTTTCTTATTCGTAAATCATTGGATCGTACCATTTCCTATTAAGCAGATTTGCACTTTTGCAGTTTCAGTCGTGTCTTGCCAGCTACAGTTCCTCCCAGTGATCGCAGGCTCTGCATCGCCCCGGGTTTTCACTTTACCTCACTACCACAGGAAGTTAAACTGTGATGTTTCCCCAAACCCCCTGTCCTCTGCAGCAGCGGTGTGAGCGGAAGGGTAAAGCTCTGCAGGCTGGGCTGCATGGTGCTCCCCTGCACCCGGCGCCAGTGGGCAGGGGGTGCCCAGCCCCGGGGCCCCCCCAGTACCCCCAGCCCCAGTGCCCAGCGCAGCTGCCTGGGAGAGGAGGGGGCGGCCTGGGCTTGAGGGGATCAGGAGCTCCTCCGCTTTGGCCCTTGGTGTGAAGTGCCCCAGGGAAGATGAGCCTGGGAAAGGTGCAGGTGTCCTGTGGGGTGAGGTGTCTGTGCCTCCCTCGCACCCGGCCAGCCCTGCACGTTTCCCACGTGCACTGAGTCTGTGCGTTCTCTGCCCACTTGCTCTCTCTCTCCCTCCACCTGCAGCTTGGGAGGGGATGGGGCCTCTGCTGGGGATGGCAAAGCGTGCTGGTGGCCTTCCAGAGGCACAGAGCTCCCTTGGGGTGAGGAGGGTGGCTGCTTGGCCAGCGGGGAGTCTCACACGGCTCTAACATCACTGGTACTGCCCCTCTGGGGAGGCCGAGGGGGTTGTACCTGCCCCCATGTCTTTGCACACAGGGAGTGCTCTGGGTGGAGAGGGGGTGTCCCCAGCCTCAGTGAAGATTGTGTGCTGGTTTTGGCTGGGAGGGAGTTGATTTTATTCACAGTAGCTGGCATGGTGCTACGTTTGGGGTCTGCGCTGAACAGTGTTGATAGCACAGGGATGCTTTAGTTACTGCTGAGCAGCGCGTGCGCAGTGTCAACGGCTTTTCTGCTCCTTGCCCTGCTCCACCAGCAAGCAGGCTGTGATAGAGGAAACAGGGATTTGGGGTTTTGGACTTAGTGGTCACCAGGGTCTGGATTCTGATTCATCCAGTGTTTGTAAAACTTTTGAGCAAAAATCTGGGGTTTGTTCACTCCTTCACCTTTCCTATTATTATTAATCTCAAATTAAGATCTACTGAACCTGCTGGTCACAGACCCATGGATCTTGTGGTAAATGGAGGAAAAAGAAGAAACAGCATTTTGAACATACACTTAAGGCAGGCAGACCCTCAAGAGACAGGGCTGGATTTATTGCTCAGGCAGAGGGCTATGCTGTGGGCTTCAGGGAAGTGTTTTCTTCAGAGTGCGCGGTTCTGTCAGCGGTGCGTGCAGTACACAACACTCCTCGTTTATTCTGATCAAGCGCTAGAGAAGACAGAAGGAGAATTTGGATTAAATTGTATAAATCTTGTTTCACTTCCCTGTGAAGCCTGGCAATCTCTTTGTCAAGCTTCTGAAAAAAACAGAGCATCAATGTTTGACAACAGCTCTGATTGCTGAATAAATGCTGGTAATTACATTATCAGTTTATCACAGTTTATTACATTAAAAGTCCTCCCCATTATTCCAGACACACCTGTGCACATTATTTTTGGAGATGGCTCAGGCTGTTAAAGTTTTCTCAAGTATTCTAACAGTAGATCTAGGCTTACCTTTATATTTCCTACCTCACAGCTGACGATTAGTGTTCTTATTTATCATCGCATTCCAGTCGGAATCTGGGCTGATTAATGTTGCTTTTTGTAGCTTGCCTCCCACTCACAAATTCTGAGCTTGATCCTAATGCTGATAATCCTGAATCTGAGACTTCTCACTTACAGGGCTCTGTTTTCCAGTGCTTAATGGCTGCAGCAATTAACTTTGTTTTCACTGACTTCTTCTGGCCGCTCTTCTGCTTTCAATGCAGATTTGCTATGACAAGTGTTTAGAAAAATAGACTGGTGACGTGAGGATGTACCTTCCTGAAAAATCAGAAGTTATGCACATCTCAATTTTATGCACTGAGGTTATGGTCAAGGTTAACATTACTGAAAATCATCAAGAAGCTGGTGTCTATGCAGACCCATATCTGTGTCCCATAACGTGCCCTCAAAAAAAGAATTACAGAAAAAAAGCAGGAAGCCCCCATTCACTGAACAGCAGGGAAATGCTTGCCGAGCTTTGCGTGTAAGATGTGCTTTCCAGTGGTGAGTTAGAGGTGTGTGAAAGGGCTGAAGCTGGGAAGGGAGGGCAAGCGCTGGCAGCCACGTGCAGCAGAGCGGCTGGCGAGGGCCGTCTGTGGCGTGTCCCAGAGATAGCGCGGGTGCTGGCTGATGGCTCGGCTCTGCAGCCGGCACGAGGCCCAGCATCTCCCAGCCGGAGCAGCTGTTCTCTCTCCCTGGGCTGTGGCTGTGGGGAGAGGCTCACCCTTCCTAGGACAGGTGCTTCTCCAGGAGCCCTGGATGAGTCCACAGCCTCCTGCTAAAACGAGCACAGCTGGCAGCTCTGCCCGCTGCAGGGTGCGGGGTGGGACCAACAGCTTTGTTCTGGCTATGGCAAAAGTTTGAAAGTGAGTGTCAATGGACATTTTATTGAAAGTGAGGTCAACTTGTGCATAAAGGTCTAACTTTCATGCATGTTCCCTTATCCTGGTCAATACTCATACACTAATTTTTTGTTAATATGCAAAACACGTAGAGGAATGAAGAGCTCATAGGTGACCCCAAGGTCTAAGCAGTACAGTGGTCTAACTTTTTAAATTGCTCAGAACGCAGAGCTGTTTGGCGTAGCATTCTTTGGTGCCCCTTGCCCTGGGAAAATAGCTAGTCAAATGCATATTGAAGAGGAGAAACAAAGAACAGGCAGTGAACTCTCTGTTGTTTCCTGTTTTCCCCTGGGAGTCCTGTTCTGCAGTGCAGCTGGTGGGATGTGTGTGGGAGGCACTGTGGGCAGAGCACGCGCCGGGTCAGCGCACGCGCACTGGATGCGTGCTGCTCCTGCATGTGTGCCTGGCGTTCTGCCCTCTCCCAGCCTGTCCCATGCTGGCCTTATCCCTTGCTGGGATTATTCAGCTTAACACGCCTCGTGCGTTGTGAAACCGTGTGCCTCTGCAGCATTGTTTTTACATTGCCATGTCTGGCGCTTGAGCTGGGGATGCCTTCAGCAATGGCGCCGTCAGACCCTGCCATACCTGGCACAGCTTTTCTCTCCAGGCCACGGAGAGCTCAGCCAGAGCATATGTCCTTGTGCAGCCGTGTGCGTGGGGCAGGGACGGGCAGTGAGGAGGAAGGATGAGGGGTAAGCCCGCAATTTCAAGCTGATATAGGGCAGATAGAGCAATTCTCACCCTTTGCCCTAAGTACTGAGGCTGCCAGGATCCCACCCATCCCAAAGTCAACCTGAAGGTGTGTGCCCTGAGAGAGGAGAGAGCTGGGGCGGTTGTTCCCGGGCAGATGCCTGGATCAACTCCACGCTCCTCGCTGCTGCTGCTCCCCTCTGCAGTCCCGACCTCACCTGGACTGCACTGCACAGGCGCGGCAGTGTCTGGGGAGATGCAGCGGGTCTCACTGTGTGTTAAATCTTTGCTATCAAGGGCCTGTCTGCAGCTTCTAATGGGTGAGATGAAACAAAGCCTCAGAAGGCAAAGAGAGGAAAACAAAATCCAAGAGAATGTGGATTGTAATATGACAAGTGGCTGTGGTTATTCCCAGATACTACCAGTGTGGCTTTCACCAAGGTCTGTGTGAGACAGGACATGAGGAGCTCTCATCTGGGCATTTGCTCCTCTCCTGTGATGAAGAAGGGAAGTTGCCTTTGCTTTAAAACTTGTTTTTGATTAATTTAAACCTAACTCTGAGAGCTGTGTCCCTACACCAAACTCAGTGGCGTGTCTGTGTCGTAGGCTATGGCAAGGTATCTGTAAAACAATGATGCAGTGATCACTGGATAGAGGAGCGATGCATGCAGTGCAGAAGAACTGCAGCAAACCCTCTGTGGCCTCTGCTCAAGCGGTAATGAACACTGCTGTGTGCAGGGAGCTGGGGATGCCGGCAGCTTTGCCAGAAAATTAATCCAATGGCAAGCACAGAGAGTTTGATTTCTTCATGACCTCTTCCAATCCCCTTTTAAATCTTCACCATCTTGTTTGCTATCTGTCTGGCTCTTCACGCTTGCCAAGTGCTCTTATGTTTTGTTAGAAGGGAGAAAATTAAAAAAATTAATTTTCCCCTAGGAACTCATGAGCACAATTTTGCTGCATCAGCTTTGTGACAAGGTGGCTTTGGGAAACAACTGACAGTATATTTTTGCTGTATTTAGGTGAAAATCATCTGTGTCTCTTAACTGAAATGTTTTAAGCTTGTCTTTGTCAGGTAATAAAATTGTGTTGCTTTTTATAACTAAACACCTTGTGATATCTCTTTCAAAGGCTGACATTTCTAAGGCCTGACACCCTTGAGCAGAACAAAGCTGTTCAATTCAAAGTGTAAATTCATCCGCAGGTGTTTTAAAGATCTAAGAAAAGGTCAACCAGGACACTGGCAGAATGGTGTGGATGCTCCACGCTAACACTGTCCAAGATGCTGTTTCAGCAGAGGAGAAAGGGAATAATTTGGCATCCAAGTTCATTTAGCAAAGCTAATAATCTTAGCATCTCATACGTAGCGGGAGTTTACAGGGTGAAAGCAATCTCAACAGGGAAGCCTGAAAAAGCAGTTAATTGTAAGAAGACCTCTGCAATGGTCTTCAGTTTGGAGCAATTTGCTACTTTTTCTGTTTATCTGTAGTCTGAGGTTGGTGCCTTTTACTGGAATTCCTGATTACAGACTTTTTGTGCATTCACAGAATTGCTGTTAGGTTTCCTTATCTATTTATTTATATTTGTGTGAACCACCACCACCAATAATTTTTTAACTTTATCATAATGCTAACTTATGTCATCTGGCGATTTTCCGAATCTGCTGGTGTTCTGGCCCCTTGGAATGGTCTGTCTGTGTATTTAGTGCGCTGCTGTTCCCCTTCAGACGCTGTTGGTGGACTGGCTCCGCTTCTCTGAGGTTGGCTGTCTGAGGGGCAGAGGTGTGTCATGGAGGGTGCCTGACTGCAGAGCCACGGGGCAGTGTCGGGGTCTCACCGCAGGAGCTTGTTGTGGGGAGGCGGAGGCGTCAGCCGAGGTGTCCCCCGTGGCTGTGGGCATCAGGATGGCTGTCGCCGCATGGTCTTCCCTTGATGGCTTCGGAAGCTCAGAAGGAATCACTGAGCCTGATGGGACAAAAACTAGAGTGATAAACCCAGTAAAGACCCTGTAAATCAGCCTCACATGCTAGCACGCATGCATGAGGACAATAAATGTGTGCATTTAGTTATACTGAGAATTAAATTGTTCTCTCTTGCTCTCCCCCCATAGATATGTTTATGTGGACACATTTACATAGAGAGATTTTGTACATTAACAGAAAAGAGAAACAAGCAAGGACTAGCACTTCTTAAGCACTAGTTTTTATGCTTGAATTTTTAAACCTACCCTTTAAGAGATTGAGTTAGAATTTATGGAGTGATACAACTATAGAATGGTTTAGAAGAGTGTTTAAAGGTGTTTGAGAGACCTGTGGAGGTGATCTGATCCAAACTCCTGCTCAAAGATGGACCAGTCTCAATGATACGCCCAATGTCAAGGTTTGACGAAGGTCGTAACGGATCAGGTTCTGAATGTCTGTGAGGTCGGAGATGTCCCCACTGCTCTGGGCCTTGGATCCAGTGTTTGACTGCTGCCATGGGGAAATATTTTTCCTAATATGCAGCAGGAGTTTTCCGTGGTCTGATTGGGGGCCGACCGAGCTGGTGGGGTCTTTTCACTCTTCCCTTGCTCACATCAGTCTGCTACAAACATTTCTCAAACTGCTAGCTGCTATAAGCAAATGCTGTTTGCATCTTAACCTAGCCTGTCCTGGGGTACCTGTTATTGCAAGGCATTTGGCTTTCATGGAGACTTTCTTTGGCACAGATGTAAATATCTTTGTGAATTTTTTTATTAATTCAGATTTTTATTTGTTTTCCAAGTAGGAATAGGGGGGAAATAAAAAATCTCCCAGTTCTGCATCCCCTGCAGCGAAAGCCTATGTGGAAAAGGAATGGGCAATCCTTTAGAAGGGAGAAGTGTGGTAGAGGCAGTGGTATCGCACCGGAGGCCTCGACCGCAGCGGTGATGGGCAGCTGTGCTGGCACCATCACATCGTGTGCGGGGTCAGGCCTGCTGTAGCTGGTATCTGCTGGTGCAGGGAGTCATATAGGGCACCTTACAAGATGGCAAGGCCGTTTAACATGTTTCATTTTAAAGTTTCTTGCCTGCTCGCAGTTTCACCACTTATGAAAATGTGCCCTAACTATGGAATTCTCCGATGCCTTCCCTTGTTTCATCTACCCAGAGAAGCTGCCCCGTAGTCTGATGCTCGAGGTGTGCAGTGCACTTGTTACCATGGCAGCATGATCACGCTGTCCTAAATGCCCTCAATTTTAAACAACTTTGCTAGTGTCTCACAGGCACGATTAACTATATGTGAAAGTCTTGCTGGTGGTTTTTTTTTGGTACGGATTTCTTCAAAGAAAGCTCAGAGACAACATGCAATTGTCTGTTGTTCAGTTGTCAAAGCTCTGTGTTTGTTTCCTACACGAAACCGAAGGGAGCACGGTATTAACTTGCTGCTTTTGTAAACTGCCAGAGGACGACTGGATCTCTGTTACAGAACCAGCGCAAGGCAGAACGCTTTTCTCGGGAAGATAAACAGCAGTCGGGGCTTTCAGAGCTTATTTGAAACCTGATGTGTCTTGGAGAGGTGGTAGAGGGCAGACCACAAATTCTACCAGGTGTATTTCCAGTTTCCAAAAGCAAGTTGTCTCCTCAGAGACCTACTTCAGAGATACACCACAGGGCTCTCATTATACTGGAAATTGCTGGAACCATGGGCTGGAAAACTGAACATCTCTCATGCAAGATCTTTTTTTGCAACTGTGAGTGTAAAAGAAAAAGGTCCCTCAAATGTTTATTGCTTTGAATTTTTCTTGTCTGTTTGGTTTTTTTTTTATTTTAAATGTTTTTCAGATGTTTTGGTTAAGGTCAGTGGTCAAACAGAGCAGGTGGAGGGAGGGCATCTCTCTGTGCAGCACTGTGAGGCCACGCCTGGAGGACTGTCCAGTGCTGGCTGCCCAGTAAAGGACAGACATGGGCATACTGGAGAGGGTCCGGGGGAGGCCATGAGTATGATGAAGGGTCTGGAGCATCTCTCTGTGAGGAAAGGCTGACAGAGCTGGGACTGTTCAGCCTGGAGAAGAGAAGGCTCAGGGGATTGTATCCATGGGGATAAATACCTGAAGGGAGCGTGCAAAGGGGTCAGAGTTGGGCTCTTCTCAGTGGCATCCATTGACAGGAAAGGCTGAGATGTGATTCATCTTTCCCCAGCACAGGAGAAAAGTGTCACCTGTCCTGCTGGGGCACTGGGACCCCACAAACCCTGGGATTTGTGCTCCTTGGGGACGTCACAGACCAGGGCAAACGAAGCACTGCAGCTGTGTGGGTGTTAAATGACAGCAGTAATGGCCCCTGCCAGGGGACACCCCTCAGCACAGCTTGCGTGTGGCAGAAATAAGTGATTGAGGGCTCCTCTACGTTTGTGCTGTCCTGATGGGAGTGTAAGCTGTGAGGGAGGTCGGTGGGCTTCTTCCAGGGTAGGGCAGGCAGCCTGGCTGCTGCTGGGACAGTTGGGCACTGCGGGCACAGCCGAGGGGCTCTGCCACCCCGCGCCTCGTCCCAGGCCAGTGGCCGGAGATCAGCACCCTTCTGGGGATGCAGGCGTGCACAGACACCATCCATGCCATCCCGGGTGTCGGAGTGACAAACCCTTCGTGGTTCAGACTGCTGAATCACATCCGTCTTAATGGAGCGGAGCCTGTCCTGTGGGGTCTGCACTGCTGAGCACCCCCCGTGACTTCCGAGGTGAGCACAGCGAGCGAGCCCCGCACAGAGCCGGGTACGTGTTGAGGCCAACGCACCTTGTTCCTAAGGGAGGGGGTGAAGTGTGGGGGAGCCAAGAGCAGCGGAGTGCCTTTGCAGAAGCGTGTATAAAACATAATTGCATCTGTCTACAAACAATAACAAATAATTTCTCAAATCTACTTGGAGTGTTTCTGTTTCCACTACTATCGCATGTTATTCTAATTTTCCTGATAACACCAACAGAAAAGGGGGAAAGCGCTTTTTCAGCAGCCTATCTACAAGCTAAAGCAAATACTTTATTTAAAGCTTTTGCAGCTCTATCTTATCTTTTCCATTCTGAAGGATTTGATCATGAATTATACATTCCAGGGCAACATGAAATATTTAACTCCTGCTCTTCAATTCCAGTTCAGCTTCCCAAACAGAGAAATTAGCTGGAGCTCAGAAAAGACAGGGTATATAGACACGAGTCCGTGAGTGCTTACAGCAGCTTCTGCTGCTCAGTGCCCAGATCAATGGGGCTGAGGCCTCAGAAGGCTTCTGGTGGTCAGCACCGCTCTGCGTCCCACTCGCTTAATTACAGGGGAAACTTGGCTTCAGCAGGTGGGTTGTGCAAATGTGAATTCAGGCTTGAAGCTCTGAAAATATGCCTACAGATTTGTAAAGGCTGGGAGGAAGACATGTAAGAGAAGTGGTGCAATAATTATTGCTCACGCAATGAAGCTATTCCCTTGTTTCATAATTTCTTCCAGCCAGCAGGAAGGTCACAGCACTGGAACAGGAAGGCAAATGTTCAGGGGGGATACGATGGCTGTGTCCTGGGTTGGTTGCTCACACCGCACTGCGGTTGTGCTGGCTTCTCCTTAGGGCTGTGCTGGGAGAGATCTGGTGCAAAGCAGCTGTGAATCAGGTCAGGAGTCACAAGTGAGTGCATTCAATTTAATTTTAATGAGTGTGCATGTAATTGGAATTAGAAATGAATTCTGACTTTGTTTCCAGAGGTATGAAGGCAGATGCTGTATGGCTACACACAACATCATTTGCTCTCGTTGTCCAAAGTGTGCTATGGTTATTGATTAGTTGGCATTATCTTTAAGAAAAATAATGGAGGAAGCCATAAAGGTAACTGCATCCATTTTCCAGCCAAAGAAATTAGATAAATATTTCTTACAAACACAAATGGAATACACAATCACTTTTTAATTCAGTGTGACTGTGGAAAATATAATTTCAGATCCAGAATAAAACAACAGCTTATCTTAAGCACAGCCCGGCATTTGCAATTACGTACATAAATTTGTTTAGGAGCTGAAGAACAAATTCCCTAGGACTTGGGGTAGAAGAGAGAATGCCAGTAGTTGCTTCATTTCCTCACCGTTGGAGCACGTAACAGGCTTTGCGGAGCTGGGCAGAGAAGTCCCTTCAGGAATACTGCCTCGTGGAGTCACTTCTTGCTGTGCGTGAAGTGACACAACTACTGGATCGTGCAGTCCTGTCTGACCGGATCACGTGTCACCTTCTTGCGTGGTGTCCCTTCCCTGACACGCCGTCACCTTCAGAGCATGCTGCGTTATCTGCCTTCTGGTAGGCTTGGAGCGCGATGCCTGAAACCAGAGTGTCTGTGTTAGAAAAGATTAAAACTTTCTTTTTGATCTATGGGTGTCAGCCAGTCTGCTTTGGCAAGCCTAGAACACTTCTGCCTGGTGACTGGAAATGTTACTTCCCCTGGTTTGTACTTTCAGACAAAACCAAACTCAACAGCCTTACAGTGACGGGAAATAAAATCCACTCCTTCGGACACTTGGAAACAAGCAGACCAGACTTGCCCTCTCCCACCTGAGGGCTCACCCCGAGGTGTGATCGCACCCCGTAGATGCCGGCTGTGCTCATGGCCCTGCAGAGATCCTGAAGCCCAACGAGAAGGGAAGTTCTGCAGAAGTGTCACAAAGTCCTCAAACTTGGCTTGAAGCTCAATTTCTGAAAGGAATTGCTGTTTTTCTCCACTCGACCTGAATGAGCTTCCAGCCTGCTGGGTGCTATGGCCTTGCTGCTGCTGGCCATCCTGCTTGAGGGCTCCCCGGCCCCTCTCCTGGGGCAGCCTGGAGGACACAGACCTGAGAAGGGCAGCCCACCACCGCTAGTGATGTGCTTAAAGGCATGAGATTGAAGGGAAAGGATGGCCATGGCCAGACTAGTCCAGAAACAACAGCAAGAGGCTTTAACAATGAGAAACCCTGTAGTGAAGGAGTTTTTAAGATTTTTTTAAACCAACAGATAAAGCTATCACTTCTGCCATCCTCAGAATCATATTCTTGTCCAACAGGTCTCCTGTGGGGAAAGTGAAAAATCAGATCCAGAGGATGAGCAGGTAGGCTGGCATCACAGCAGCGGTGAGCACACATGGGCTGCGTGACCAGCCTGGAGCTCTGGACTGGACATGGAGCTGTTCTTCCAGGAAGGACTTCTTCAGGGCTGTGGCCTCAGGCAGGGAGCAGCTGCCCCTCTGCCTGCCCTAAACAAGGAATAGGACCGAGAAAAGCATAGTGCAGGAGGCTTCCAGGCACTTCGGGAAGTGAAAGAGGATCATACGTGGCAGGAGGTCTTGCAAGCAAGAAGCGAGGTCTTGTTGTGGGGATGTCCAAGAGAAACGATTAAAACTGCTTCTGCACTGCTGTCAGGCAATGAGTTGTATTTGCAGCTTGGTGCTGCGCTGCTCAGCTGCCAAGGCCAGGCTTGTGCGCGGGGAGCCGGGCACTCCTCACAAGAGCATCCCTGGGGCACGGGAACAGGGTCACCTCCCAGGGACTGGAACAGCCTCTGCAGGGAAAACTCGACAGAAATGTGTGTTTGTGTGTGCTTGCATGTGCTGGAAGGTGGAATGAAGACAGAGCCATTCTGCTCTCTGCGCACACAGGGATTTCTCCCAGCCAGACGGTAAACTCTAAGGGTAACGCTTTCCCTGAATTCTGCCCCTCGGTGTTATGGATGGAAGCTCTAATGCATGAATAGGTGCTGATCATGTACATTTGAAATACTTACTCACAGTAGGCATATCTTATAGGCCAGGGTGAAGTGGGGCTTCTATGTAAATTATTCAGGCTCAGTTTCTGAATGAGTAAAGCACAGTGCATTTTCCTGCACCAGTAAAAACAGATCGCTTGTGACATGAGGCGGTGTTGTGGCTTCCACAAAAGTGGAGTTGCGCTCAGTTATGGACTGTGTGTGTTTCACAGGGGAGCGCCTGCTGAAGTTAGAATTCAGGAGGAAGAAATGTGTTTCCCTCTGGTTCATTTCCTATTACTGGCCTTACAGGCTTGTTGTATTGTCTGCGGAGCTGTATCGTCATTGCTAGGAAAGGCATTGAGAGACGGGATATGGAACGCTGTTGCTAAATGAATGGACAGATATGGTTTTTTAAAAAGGACAATTGTTTTTGTGTTGGCACCAATTTTGATCTCCAGGATTCCTAAAACAGCCATGTTCATGACAGCCCTTTAGCCAGCCTCCTTTTTCCTGGTCTAGATCATCCAGCTGTAAAGCCCTTGCTGTACAAAATTAGCACTGGCATTTTTTATTAGATGCTCTTAGGAGAGTACACATCCCAGGCAACTTTTGCAGCAACATACAGATGAGAGTC
>JAAGAY010127983.1:40147-115949 GCA_011801015.1 Ardeotis arabs
ATATCTCAATAAATCCTCAGTCATAGATATAAATTTCTAATTATTTCACTGTAGCCTTTCTTTCCTCATAAACTGCTCCTCAGACCTGCCAGGGAGGGGCTGAGCTCCCTGTTGTCTGTGGGAGCAGGACAGTAACAGCTCCACAGTGTTCAGCCAAGCACACATCTTACCCAGGTCTGGACCATGAACACCAAAGCTCTGCCTAAGCAAACGCTGCTGGTGGATCCTCTGAGAAAAGCATGAGCATCAGGGGAAAGAAACCAAAAGGTGACTTTCTCTCAAACACTTCCTTCACTGCTACTTTAAATTCATTTTGGTCACTTCTTAACTTCCCTTTGTAGTTTTTGTGGTGACATTTCCTAAGGTAAAACAAAATTTTATTGAGAGAATGAAAGTAATCTAGTGCTGTTCTGAACAATCTTCCACTATGGCAACTCAAACCCTACAGCTTCACAGAGCAGAGCAAGGAGAGTAAATTTCCTGTGTGTAGAGGTTACCTTTTTATCTGCTTTGGGTAATTTCATATAGGGTTTTCTTCTATAAATGTAGATATAAAGTATATGAAAGAACATGGCTAATATTCATTTTGATGTGCCAATTTTCCCACCCAGAGAGTTCTTAACTGGAGCAGAAACTCTTTCCTTAAGACAGTGGAAGCATCGCACACTGACAGTCACCTCGAGCACAAAAGACTCTCTCCTAAAAATAAATGACAACAGAAAATTCAGATGAAAGACGTTTTGAGTGCATTCCCTCTCTGTGAAGGGTAGGAAAGGATAGTGCTGTCTGAAATGCTGTGGACCAACAGCCAGACTTCTCAGTCATGAGTGACAGCATCGCCAGAGCAGGTGACACCACAGGACATCTGGACGGGCCAGCTGCAGGTGAGCCCTTGCTGGGTGAATGTTAGGGAGGAGTTAATGAGATTTGTGTTGTTGCTGGTATGTCACAGCTCTCTGGGTCAGATGCAGTGATGCTGGGAGGAAGCAGGCCCCTGGCACAGGGACTCCTGTGCTCTTCAGCCAGGGAGCTTCCGAAGTGTCAAGGCAGACTGGTCAGTGCATTTATCAGCAGAGGTACCAAGCAGAAGATTTTCTTCTCCCAGTTGGCCGCACCCTGTGAAGGCAGTGCGGGTGGGGTCTGTAGCCAGGCAAGCTTGAGGTGTGGAAGCTTGCATGCACATGTGGGAGAGGACGGGTTGTTTCCAGATCCCCCTCACCTGGGGATTAGCAGGTCCTTGCAAAGCATGCTGATGTGGGGCTTTCTGGGGAACCTGATTTATTCTGTTTCTGAAGAACGAGGGTGAATACACTAATAGACTTCTTAGGCAAGGCTATAAATGAGAGACAACTTAGAGAGGGAAAGCTAAGGAAAGGCAACCAATCATCATCAAAAGGCTTATTATATAATTTACACTCATTCAGTACAAATGAGTTCAGCCTTTTAGAGTCCTTAATAATTAACACCTCACTAGTTATGACATGAATGCACTAATTTTCTATCTCCCATTACACACAGAAGCTACAAAAAAAGCAGAAAATGAAGTCAGATGCAGAAGGCAGGAAGTTCTTTCCTCATCTAAAATTGAGGGTTTGAAGTGACAGAGGGGGATAATTTTTAGATTTATTTCCTTTTTCTTTCTTTTTTTTTTTTCCTGCAATGGCACAGAAATATCAATGAATCAAAGACCAATGTGAAGAAAAGTAAAGCTGGATAAAGACATATGGAGCATTTAATTCAACCTAGATTTTAAATTCCAATGATCAATGTAATGTCTTGGAAAAGAACTATTTCTGTTCTGAAGCCCAGTTCTTCAATTAATCAAATGTTATGAGTTTTTTTCTACTAAAGCCTTTGAAAGAGATGCAGATATTCTGAAAATAACATGTAATGGCACAGGTCCATGGGAAAAGCCTTGCTCTTTACCAACAGATGTAAGATGTAACCGTTTACCCTCCCTGCAGCACCTGAGTGGAGGGTATCGTATCAGGGCCATCAGTCACACTTGATCCGAATAAGAAATGTTCTTCTCTTTGTACTTGCAGTATGTGAGACTGAGCTTATTTTGATTTAAATTTATCCCAGATGTGCTGTCCTAATCTTGGCCTCATCCCTGCACCCGGCCCTGCCCGGGCACCACGCCTGCCCCAAGCGTTGCATCCGCGGCGCTCTGGGTTCTGGGGAGGAGAGGGAACAGCAGCATGAGAGCAGTGCCACGAAGAAAAGCAGCTTGTTTCTGGCATCAGCAGGAGCAGAAAAATGTCAGAGAAGCCAGAAGAGCAATGTAAGGGGACTGCAAGTCCACTGCAGCTCGACCGTTTGTCTGCCTGCGGGCCACGATGACGGTGCCGCAGCATTTGCTGGTTGGTCTGCACCCCTGTGTGCCAGGCCATCCTGGACCGAGGCCTGCGGAGCGGCTGCAGGGAGGGATGGCCGCTGCAAGGGTGGGCAACAGCTCTGCCAGGCTCCCCTGATGACAGCTCTCCAGTGTCTCACCACTTCTTCCCTGCAGCTCAGGCATTTCCCTGGCTCAGTGCCTCACAAACCATGAGACGCACCAACAGTAACAGCATCCTAACAGACCGGGTGGGTCTCATTTCACGAGCTCCTTGCAGAGGGCAGTGTCCTGGTTTTGGCAGGGATGGAGTTAATTTTTCCTCTCAGTAGCTGGTATGTTTTGGATTTCGTGTGTGAAGAATGTTGATAAACACCCTGATGATATGAGTTGTTGTGAATGAGACCAAGGACACCGTCCTGCTTTCCAAGTCTTGCTGATTTGCAGATGCAGGAAGCTGGGAGAAAGACAGACAGAATAATTGATCCAAACTGGCCAAAGCGAGTATTCCATGCCATAAACGTCATGCTCAGTATATAAGTGGGGGCAGGCCAGGGTGGGTATCTGCCTTCCTGGCATCCATCTCTCTGTCGTTTTGCTGGCATCATTCCCTCTACCTTGCTGGCTCCCTTTGCTTGCCGCTTGGTTTTTGTTTCTGTGATCGCTGCTCGGGACGGGCTGTATCGGTCATTGGGACATCAGGTGGTGAGAAAACATATATTGTTCACACTTCAGAACACGACGGATTTGTTATTTCGAGAATGTTTCCTGTACACCTCTCCACTGCTGTAGGGGTGATGCCATCTCAGTGAAATAACTCTCTGAGCCATGTCACTGCAATGCTCCCACTCACCATGTGGTATTGAGAATCAGCAAATTTGCTCCCAAAACCTTGAGGTGAGTACCCATCCTTTGGATTTATGTGTTTATTTCCAGCACAGCCCGTTCCATCTCCCTTTAGCTGGCTCCCTGCCTCCCTCACGTTTTCTCTGTCAGGTTCAACTCCTCTGCTTGTCATTTCCCAGTGTAGCTGGTGACTGATGACAGGGAGAACTGCCGAGCCCGCAGCGATCCCCTTTCCAGCGTTGTGTTAGGGTCCTGCTGCGGCCTTGGGGCGCTGCCCTGGGTGCTGCTCAGTGCAGGTCTGCGTTGCTCTGACTGCAGGAAGAACTGGATGAAACACGGGTCTCAGATGTGCCACAGCCTCTGATCGAACGACTGTGCCAGCGGCTGTTGGTTTGTGTCCCCTCTCCAGCGAGCCCGCCCAAAGCACCTACAGCGCACAGCGCTTGTGGATGCCTCAAGCTGGGCCAAGGGTCCTCTGGCTCATTGCACTGACTGCCTGGGAAAGGCACTTGTTCTTCCTTTTGGGAAAGCTGGAGTGAAGAGAAGCCTTTCCAATACTGGAAAAAAAAAAAAATAAATAAACACCCCACACAACCCCCAACAACAGCAATCAGAAAAACCCACAATCCTGTAAATGGTTTTACCAGCTGCAGCTCAGTGAGAGGTCGTGAGAGCTGCCCATGCTGTGGATACGTTTTGCTGAGCGTTGTTGGTTTGGCTGAGGTCCTTGGATGCTTTTTCTCCTCCTTTCTGTGTTTTTCTCAGTAACCACAGACCACTCAGTGGTTCCTGTTACGTATCCGACTTCCCTCACTAACAAGGGGCTTGGTTACTGCTGCTCTGCAGCCCCGAGCAAGCGGCTGCATTGACAGTGCTGCGGGCAGCTGAACAAAAGCGCGATGTGCCTTCCTCCAGCGGGACAGGCTGGGTTGCTTCAGGCTTGGGAGCCAGAGCTATCTCCAGAGGTCTTTCTGTTCAGGGGCACAGGTGGCTTGAAGTAATAGAAAGTCCTGTTCTTCATGTAAAAAAAAAAAAAAAAGTTTGAATAATATTTCAGAACCAAAGAGTTAGCTCTGTTTTGTTTTTCCAGAGTTGGAAGATGTTACTTGGCAAAGCTGTGTGTTAGAGGGGATATGAGGTGTGTTTGTCAGGGGTTGGATTGTCCAAAGTCACTAACTTCCCTACATTTTCAATTTGGAACCATTCACCACGTGCCATTTGTCTCTCAGCATGTGGCTTTTGTCGCTGCATCCCATCTGATCTCTTACCCACAGAAGATTTTGAAAGGCTCCCGGAGATGTGTGCAGCATGGGTTGTGTGTGACAGCACAGGGTCATGGGGACGTGGAGGCAGGCAGAGAAAGGGATGCAAATCCAAGGGGATGAGGTGACCCGGATCAGATCACGATGCTGGGAAGAGCTGGTTTCACTTCTGAACTAGGGTCTGCTCCAAGTCCTCTCATGCCTGTTAATGAGCTTTTTTCTGTTTGTCTTCTCCGGTTCGACAGAGGTGTATATAACCATAGGCATCATTAACCTGGGGTGCGTTTCAGTGGTCAGAATCCTTGTTCTAGCGGAGCTGCCTTCGCCAGCAGCCTGCCTGACATGGCAGCAGCCAGGGCCAAGCCGCTGTGCTCCTGGAAACCTGACAGTTCAAAGAAAGTCTTAAACACAGCACTGAGTGTTAAGTGCTTAAAGCATGAGAGACAGTAAGGAGCCAAAAATGCTTTTATTTGAAAAACTGGCCCTTCTAGAAGACCACCTCCTCTCTGCCTGTTCCTGCTCCCGGGGCCAGCGGGCTCCCGAGCACGGCGCTGAACAGAGATGCTCTCTCTGCGGAGCGAGCCCTCTCCTGCTCTCAGGGAGCAGAGTGGAAGAACCCTTGAGATCCTAAATTAAAATACAGCTGTGCTGACTTAGGAAACCAAAACCCTGTGCTAACTTCAGGGAAGTATGTAAACCGATGGGCTGGAGGATAGTGTTGAATGTTACTGACAAGTGATCAGCAGGAAGTAGGCTGACTTGTCATGGCTTTCAAGAAACAAATGTTTTCTTCATTCCTTCAAGGATCACTGTAAACAGTAGAGCACAAGAATGTATTAGACATTTTAAAAAATTTAAAAATTTTAAAAATTTAAAAAAACTTTAAAGTTTAAAAAGTTTTAAAAAGTTTTTTTAAAAAAAAAGGTTAAAAAATTTTAAAAAAGGAAAGTTTAAAAAAGTAGAAAATTAGGACAGTAATTTAACTTTTAAAATGCAAAACCCTAGATATTCTACAACCAGTTATATTATTTTTTCTACAGGGATCTTTTGCTGAGAGATTTCTAGCAGCCCCCTCTGTCCCGTCAGCTTCCAGCAAGAGCTCGTTTCCTGTGAACTGGGAGCTGTGGTAACGCAGCAGCAGCCGCGCCGAGCGGACAGCTCGTGCTGCACCCAGAGCCACTGCTGAACTTTCTCGGGTAGAATAATTACGGTTTCTATGTGAGAATCTTTGTAAAGGAGCTGAACTTGTTTGTGTCTTTGCTCACAAAAACGCACTTTGAGTTGCAGGCTGCAAATTGATTTTTTCTGAAATGGTCCTGTCCTTGGGTAATCGTCACCAGATTTTTGTATTAGCTTTCTGGAATCCTTCAAATTTTGTGGATTCATGTCTCATGTATAAATCATACACTTCCATAAACGTGTGCTTAGGAGCATTGCTTCTGGAATTGTTTTCACAGGTAACTGAAAAAGGCTTTCACAGAATCAGTGGGATCCCTCCGAACTGCTGCTGACTGTTTTGTGGGCAGTGCCTCTGAATTTTCATTAATTAAACTCACTAATTAATGGGTTTACAGTTCATTCATGGATAACATGGGACAAAAAAAGGTGAGAAGGGGAACCCTTAAAACAGTAACTTCGCTTTGAAGAGTTTGCGTAGGCAGTACAAACAAAAATACCCAACATGGACGCTACTGGAGGAGAGCCCTTTCTAAAATCCAGTTCCCAGGCTCTCAGCTCACTCGCTCTATTTGTAACAAAAATCTGATATAATTCGCTCTCTGAGAGAGCAATGACATCGTAAGTTTTCTCATGAATTTACAACTAGGTCAAACAGAAAACATAGTATCTTCTACTGAAAATAATGTAAAATGAAGTGTTGCTGTGGTTTTGTGTGCAGTTCATTTAAGGGGTTTAGAGCACTTTGGTTTGAACCCAGTACTCTGAGGCGATGTGGCAGAGGGCTGGTGCCTTCTCTGAGGGTCCCGGTGCTGCTAGTCCTGTCCTGGGACGGGAGGGTGGACATAGGCCAGGTGACCTCTGGAAGCATCCTCCAGATTTCTGTTCTCTGAACCCTGTGCCATGGGGCGTTTGGGGTACCTGTGTGTTTGGGGTGCGCTCCCTGCCCAGTCCGGACACACCTGCTTCTCCAGCGCCTGTTCGGTTGGCAGATTGGATGTGAGCAACACCCAGAAACCTGAACCTGTGGCACAGGACAGCAGTGTTTCACTGAAATGCTATAGGAATATTTTTTCCTCAGTAAAGCTGCTTATGTTCTTTTCCCTTCCTTCAGTGTCAGGAAGACTGAAGGAGCAAACTCTCACCTTGGCTTTTAAGGCAACTCACATAGGTCCTCAAAAGGACCAGGAAAATAAAGTTAATGAAAAAAGGGAAGGCAGGACTTCCTAAAAACTTTTTCTGAACCAAAGCCAGAGTGTACTTTTTTTATTTTGTGCAAAGTGGGCTTTAGCTGACCTCTTTTTTTCCTGTCTTTAATTACATTAAGGATGTATTTACGTGTGTGTCTGCTTTCATGCACATTTGTTTGGCTGGCTGTCAATACACTGCTGTTCAGATGGCTTGGAAGGCATAATTATTTTGTAAAGTTATACAATAGGCTAATAATAGGCAAAATAGGGCTTATTACAGCCTGATGGAAATACAGACTTCATGAAAGCTACAGCAGCTATTAGTTCAGTCCATTACATTCATTAGGCAAATATTTTCATTACCCACATACAAACTTTCCTGAGATATGTGAAAATAATGGATTTGGAGAAAAGACTGGTAACGGAAGATAGACTTGTTCTTGTTGTACCAGCGGTGCATGCGAGCCCCCGTGCTGTGGCTGGCGGCCCTCTCCAGGGCACGAGGCTGAGCGCTGGCTCTGTGGCTTGCCCCTCCTTGCCCCGGCGCTCGCCCTCGCCAGAGCTGTGTGCCCTGTGGCCAGTGTGGTGGTAGGCAGCCAGCCCCTGCCCGCACAGCCTGCGCCTGCATCTGCTGCTCGGCGCGGTGCAGGACCAGCCGCCTGTGCTGTCAGTACTGCTCAGTGCAGAGGGGCAGGAGTGGTGGCTGGTGGTCCCCCCCGATCCCGCCATGCCGCATGCTCCAGGATACTGGGAACTTGCACCCGAGGATGATGCTGGGTGCGCTGCTCCGGGGCATCCTACAGTTCTTGGTGTTGGGGATGTCTGACCTCAAACATTTCCTTTGAAGCCCAAATCTTCCAGATGCTTCTTGCCATTCCATTCAGCTTCTACTTCTCATGCACTGTTCGAAGCTGAGTTTAAAAACTGTATGCATGCCTTTAGTGTCTGGAATATAGATTAATGTTTTTTGAAAAAAAGATATATCTCAGAAATTTTTTTTTTTGTAGTTAAAGTAATTTTATTCAAGATTACTTGGCAATTTTATTGGTGATAATAGGATTATGAAATCCATTTGAATTTGGGGGGAGCAGGGAACACAAGGAATCAATTTAAACTTCTCTGTTGAATGGAAACCTTGCCACATCCCCTTAACAAGTTTTCGCTAGCTCTGTGTCACAGATTGGATAATCCAATTAGGAATTTTAAATTACATATTTCTCTAGAAATAACATGTATGGAAACAGAGTAGATTTCAGGCAGTTTCAAGGTGCTAGGAATAAAATAGTTGGGTTTTGTTTCGTCACTGTGATACCTGAAACTGTAGAGGTACCCATAATTTGAGAGAGTTTGTTAACCTGTTGTGTTCCCTGGGGCTGGATTCTGTGGGTACAGCACATCCTCTACGTGCCATCTCTTGCTCAGAAACAGCTTGGATACAAAAATCTTAGGAGTCTCAAACAGAGATGCTCTGAGTAAGGGGGTCAGGATGGAGCTCCTTGCGGGAGTGAATCCCAGTCCCATTAATTTCAGCGGACTTTTCCTCATTTGTACATTGCAGGGGGGAGGCCAGTGGACTACAACCTACAAACACACAACACTGTGGTGCATGTTCCTCTTTGAAACCGGGGGGACACAAGGACACAAGCCAGGGCTGGCTTTAACTGCACTGGGGAGGTGGAGGATGGGGAAGTGTGGCCAATGTCAGAAATGTGGTATTCACTCTCAGAAAAAAGTTTAATTTAATTCAGTCATGTGTTTGTGGTGATTCATTCAGGGAAAGGGTGAAAATCAGACAATCTGTCTCCCAAACATGCACAGTGCAATGCTCACTGGTGCTGCACCTGTATTTTCAGTAAGAGATATCGGCAGTGGTTTTGCTATCAGTTGGCACTGCAAAGACAAACCTGGGTTTGGATGCATGTTTTACACGTTTTATTGAGATGTCCCATATGCAAATTGAAATGTGTGAATATATTAGGCTTGATAAATTTGTTATATATTGTTTATAAATTGAATGACTTGGAAATAGCTGTTGTCTTTCACTATTGTTTCTTCTACAGCAAATTTACTTCTGTTACAGTAAAAGCGTTACGGTATCCCTGTTATTCAGGCTTTATGTTTGTATGGAAATTGTACTTCCTCCTGGTATTTTTGCCTTGAATGTTGCACATTTGAGAGCCCAAACACAGCAAGAATGTCTAACTGATGTATTCCTTGGGCAGTACCGTGGGGGCTTTTTGAATGTAAATGTTTTCATTCCCGGGCATTAATCTTGCACAACACTCAGCTTTTGGAAGTCTATGTGGAATATATACTGCCAAAACAGTTTCCCAACATATTGAAAGAGATGTGAAAATCAAGAAGAAAGGTGTTTCCAAACTTCTAAATTGATTTCTTCTGCCAAGGAGGAAAATTCTCTTTTTAAAATTGGAATTGGATAAGTTTTTCCACCGCACTGAGAGGTAGCATCTTGTCTTTCAGGTGTGCCTCTGTAAATTGAAACATAAAATGCTTCTTAACAGCATTGCAGCATCAGAATGGTTCACAACAATTTTTGCCTTTTTTAATACTTATTCCACCATTGCCTCCTTAGAAGTACAAAGACTTATTGGTCACGGACATGTAAACACATTTTTCATTTGCATACCATTATTTTAGCAACTGGCAGTATAATTACTCAATTAAACACTGAGTATGTGGAAAATGACACATCGGTATTTCGTACCTTGATCTCTTTTTTTTAAAGCAACTGACCTTTTGCTACCCAGCGTTTCCAAACTAGTACTTGGTTGCTACTTATTTCCTGGCTTTCTCTTCCTTCTCCTTCCTATACAGAATTTAAATGTCCTCTTTCAGTTTTGTTTCTGGAGACAAAAAGTTTGACTTTTACGGTTACAACTGCTAGACACTTGCTATAGCAGTAGGTGAAGGTTGTTTTGGTGGCACGTGGCAGTAAGTGTGTGGGCAGCTGCCACTGCACACTGGAGGGCAGTGCTGCGGGGGCGTGCAGCCGTGCAAGTCACGGGTGGCTTCGTGTGCATTTAGCAGGACAGATGACATGGTAGTGCTAAACACGGTTTTTCCCCGTATCAGTCACCTTCATGGCAGGGCTGTGGGGCAACAGCCTTCATCACAGCACGTTGCTGATAGGGGACGTCTCTGACCAGCAAGGAGCAGGAGGCTGCTCAAGCCCATGGGATAAAGCCCCGTTAAACGTTTCTGGTGTTGCTTTCTGTGCTCCCAGTGCCACTGTGGTGCATTTGGCCCATGGAGGTGGGAAAGGGATCCTCACAGAGGAGGAGGCTGTTCTGGGAGAGCGGTGCCTCCACATCGTGTATACGGGTTGCTTTTGCTGGAGCCTAAGGAGAAAACTCCCGGAGCCCCTCTGCCCCTTCCTGCCTTGCTCTCTGCTCAGCAACCCCTCCCTGCCAGCCCCCTGCCCCAGGACCTTGATTCCTTTTCAAGCCCTGGCTGAAATCAATTAACAGGTTCAGAAGCTGTAAGGAGCACAGATTGCAGCAGAAAACAAACGTAAATGTTCTGGATCTCATTTTCAACCCCGAAAGGACCTGAAGTAAATTCCTGCCACTCAGCTTGTGGCGGGGTCCCAGGGAGCTGAGGTTTCTGCACAGCCAGCATCAGCCAGTTGTTCTGTGCCCCGTGCCCTTCCCCTGTGCTCCCCTGGTTCTCGCTTATGCTGCGCGGTGATGCTGAGATGATCTTTCTGCACCTGTGACCGAGTTTCCTGGTGTGAGGGCACCCAGCTCATGTCGCTCAGTTTGAGCAGGTGACTCCTTTTGGTATCCACACTGTAAGAAGTGTGGCATCGAGGCGGGGGGGGGCTGAGTCGCGAAGGGCAGGCCGTAGCGACAAAGGAGTCCTCTTTGCTCAGAGCTGCCCGGCTCTCCAGAGCTGGTGCCACGGGTGCAGGGTCCAGCTGAAAACAGGCACCATCCCCAGAGCCTGGCCGACCGCTGCTGGGCCAGCGCGCTGCTGGCAGCCGACTGCACTCTCCGTGGGACAAAGCGGCTTTTGGAGCAGCACCCGCACTGCGAGGGCAGCGAAACCCCTTGGTTAGCGCAGGCTTCGGCGGTGGAGCTGGGAGCTGGCCGGCTCTGTGTCGCAGCGGCCTGGGGAGCGGGGCTGGCGGGTCCCGGTGCCAGCAGCACAGCGTGCGGTCCGGGGCGCTTCGTGCTCCTGCACCCGCCCCTGGATTTCGGAGAGCAGCGCCGGGCCGCTGCCCGAGGGACGCTGTGCCCGCGGCCGGGCGTGCGAGGGGCAGGGTCCGGCCCGCCCCGGCCGGGAGCCGGGTGCCCGACAGGCGGGATGGTGTCGGCAGATGGCACTGGTGACACGCGGTAGATTTTCTGGGTGTTCGCAAAGAAAGGGGAAATATCTCCGCTTTGCGCTGCGGCAGCCTCCGCCGCCAGCTGTAGGGCAGCTGCTGCCGGGGGGCGCGGCGGGGGTGCTGGCAGGGGCGGGACGGGGACACCCGCTGCTCCCTGGGGCAGCGACCCTGCCTCTGGCGGCGGGCTGGGGGCTGTAGGGGGGCTGTGGGGGCTGGAGAGGGGTCGGGTCCGTCACACATCCCGGCACGCAGCTGATGGCAACCCGGGCGAGCTTCCAAAGAGCCACCTTGCTCATGCCTCCCGCTCGTGGTCTGCTCAGCAAAAAAAACCCAGCCGTGCCCAATGTCACTGCGAGCTGAGCCTGTTTTAACGCGAGGTCAGCTCAGCTTCTAAACACGGTCCTGGCTGGCTCGTCAGTCTGCATCCGTCTCCTGCCAGCCCATCCCTGGCTGTAGCTGTATCCACGCCCGCATACGATGTTCCCCTGCTTCAGCAGAGCACAGCTTCAGGCCTAACGTCAGCGTAACGCAAACCTTCCAAACCTGCAGTAAATCCACTGTGAAAACCCCATTTCAAATTGTTTGGACTTGAGATGTGTTTTCCCAGTCTTTGCAGGCAGAGTCAGCGTACGAGCCATTGGGAAAGGGACAGCAGTGACAGCACAGCAGGTTGGGAGCTACGTGGGGGAATCTTGGGGCTGGCAGGGACTCGCAGAGGGTGCCAAGAACATTGGTTGATGTGACTGGGAGCTGCTGTGCATCACCTGTAAAAAACCGTGATGATTAGGAGAGGACTGTGACTGGAGAATAGTGATGTGGCCCTGATCCTTAGGAAGGGGAAGGAGGAGGACTCGGAGCGATGGGCTGCTCAGCCTCACCTCCATCATGGAATAACTACACAGTGTGTTCCCTGGCATCTGTTTCCAGATGTAAAGGACAAATCAGTCTGGACCAGCCAACACGTTTCCCAGGGCAGATGCTGCTTGGGCAGCCTGATGACTTTCTCTGGTAGGAGTGCTGGGTCTGTGGGGCAGGGGAGAGCAGAGGGACAATTGCCTAGGCTGAGTGGGGACCTCAGCACCATCTCCCACCCCACTCCCAGGCAGGAGCTAAGGAGATACGGGCTGGGCTGGGCTGGATGGACCCACTGTTGAGTGCAATGGGAACTGTGTGGGCTCACAGAGGGACTGCTCAGTAGTGACTGGAGCTGATGCTGGGGCCAGTGGGGTCTCACATCTTTGTTGCATCCTGGATGTGGAGACAAAGCACACCTGTGGGAAATCCATAGGCAATACTAAATTACAGGAACAGATGGCATAACACTCAGCAGAGCTTCAGTACAAAGGGACCATGAAGAAATTTCTGGGCTGACAGAAGTGTTTAAGTTCAAGGAGAATGGTTAAGTCCTACCCCTGGGGAAGGATCAGCCCATGCATCAGCACAGGCTGGGAAGTGACTGGTACACAAGGACTGGAGATATTGGTGGATGCCAGGTTAGATAAGAGCCAAGGGGGCATTCCTCCACAAACAGGAAAAGTAGCTGCTGAATGGCATGAGCAGGAGCATGGTCAGCTAAACAAGGGTTGCTGTCATCTCCTCTGCTCAGAGCAGGCAAGGATACTTGAGGAACTGCATCCGATTTCATGTCTCGAAATGTGGAGATGCTGGAGCGGATCCAGCAGAAGCTGCCATGATGGTAAGGTGCCCTGGGACTGTGGCCAAGGGGGGAGCAGGAGGCTTGTTGAGCCAGGCTGTGAGAAGGTGAAAGGGTGGTCGGAGCACGGCCTGGCTCTGGCTGTCGGTGCCAGGAAGTCTTCTCCATCAGCAGAGCTAGGCAGTGGTGGGACAGGGACCAGGGAGCTGGGGGAGTCCCTGAAGGTTTGAGGCTGGACAAAGTCATGTCTCACCTGACCGAGAGCTGATGGCAGCCCTGGTGTACGCAGTAGGTTGGGCCAGTGTCCTGTCCAACCAGTGATTTACGATGCTGTGTAACATCCTAGGGAAATGAGAACTGGTAGATTTTCATGGACTGAAACTAGAAATGCTTGTTTTCATATATTCTGTGCTTTGATCCATATTTTCTTTTTAAAGTTCACTTTGTATAGTAAATAATTTATAGAATTTGTTACAAAATATTATAATATATCAAGATTAAAGATATATGATATGTCCAAAAATTTTATTTTATGATGATAATTTCTGTTCTATTACCCCCGGAACAGACATCAAGAAGAACATTTGTATTAAATGCAGCGTCATTACTAAATAAGTTGTTTAGAAACGTTTAAGGCTCATGGAAGATGCTGATGTAATGACCCAGAATTTAAAGCATGTACATACAATTTTTCAAGTGATGCATGCTCATAAGCCTGTTGGTCCTCTGCAGATGACAACCGGGTGTGCTCGCTGTGTAATGCCGGCTCTGCTGAAATGTGCATGTTGCTCCTGAGAACTTTCTACAAATGATGCCCGCGAGAGATGGTTGATAATCCTCTGGAAACAGACTTGAGGCGAACACTACAGAGCTGTTAGGAGACTAGGGTCTTGTGTTCAAGCAGATATATCTGTCTCACTCTTTGTAGATTAGTACGATGCCTTTTAAGTCAAATGTTAATACTGTATTACAGTACGTACTGTTGTGCTCACATACTTCAGAGCATTTGTGCCTTTCATATAACCAATCTTCTTCCTCCAGGGCTCGCAGAGTGCGTGGCAGTGGAGATCTGCTGCTTCAACTCTGTTTCATTGAAACTGAAGCCCAGAAGCATGGTATGACTTGTGCAAAAATCCCTTGGCAGGTCGGTGGTGGAGGTGGAGACAGACAGTTGCTCAGTGCAACAGAAGGGACGAAAGGACAGTCAATTCCTTAATGAGGAGCTGACAGTACTCTCACTGACCAAACCAGTCCCCGTCCCCACCTTGCTGGACACCCACACAGGGATGCAGTGTGCCAGCCCCTTGCAAGCCTTTTGCTGGGGGTGCTGGGGTTCGGGGTGGCCCTTTGTGCCCAGAGGGATCCCTGCAGCCAGGAGACACGTGCTGTCCACACTGTGCCCTTTCCAGCCTGAAAAGCCAAGGAGAGCTGAAGACGAGCCTGAAGAGCACTGTCTGACCTTCCATAAATGTCCCCAGGGAGTGCTTCTTAGGCTTTTTCAGTCTCCCAAAGGCAGCTGGCATGGTGGTGGTGTGGCACCAAGGCAAGCCATGAAGATCAGAGTGAGTGACATTTTATTACTAGAAAGGTCTGGAGCATGCAGTGGGGGAGAACAGCTCGTCCACTCTAACGTGATGAAATGCAGTGTCCTGTGTCTCCTTGTCCGTGAATACAAAGTGGTAGCTGACTCCGTAATGGCAATTTCATGGCCGTGTCCCAGGAATGCAGCTGTTCTGCTTGCACAAAACGCTCTTTGGAGTCCAGCTCTGTTTGTGCCCCTGGATTTGTGTTTATTCCCATTTGGGAGTTTGGCATTGTCACTCATCCTTCGTTTGTAAGTAGAACAGCTGAAGTTCTAAAGAACAAGAAGAACAAGGGTCGTGTGGTTCTTGCATTGTCCCTATTTATAGGTTATGGCTGTACTGTAGAAGTCGTCACTTTTCCACTGGACTCCATCGCGGCTGAGCACAGGTTCTGCAGCGCAGAAGTGGGTGCCTGACTGAAGATCATCTCAGAGGCTGGACAGCCTCCCTCAGCCAGGAGCCTGGCCAGCAAGGCAGATGTTTGGTGGCCAGGGCCCAGCTCCCGGCCGGCACGGCTGAGGAGCTCTGCCGGCCCAGCCTGTGCACACCCTGACGCTGCCCAAATGCTGCGTGGGGCCGAGGTGGGGAAATGCAGTCCTGGTCACCTGTGAAATACTGCGTTTACTAGCAACTGTACTGAAAGGTGGTTTTTTCAAATGGATGTTTGTTTTTTCTTCCAGACGCTGAGGGGTAGTCAAGGTATTTAATCAGAATATTAATTCTCCCCTCTTTTCCTGTTCTTCCCTCCAAAAAGTCATCCAGAACCCAATTCAAAGAAATCAAATGAAATCCTTGCTTGGAAACATTTCTTTCAGGTGCATCTTAATGGTTTATCTGTAAAGATTCAATTTTGTCAGCGTTTTAATGGCATCTTAAAACTCATTTCCTTGATATGAAACAAGCATTTTAAAATCATAGCTTATAGGTTAAAAATGGTTCTCTGTGTTGGTCTTTTCATATCCTTCTCACAGATGCTTGAGGATAAAAATAAATTTTGTAGATTCTGGCACTCATGGAGCATAGTAACAGACATAACAGAGCAGCAAAGGTGTCATCCCATCTGATGCCACTGAAAGGTAAATAATGGCATAATTTACTGTTATTACAATTTGAGACACATGAAATATCCATGAAACTAGAAGAGAGTAAACGTGTTCACCAGCTTCTCAAGCCATGTTGACCTGTGATAAGCATTGCCAGCATGCCAGAGAGAGTTGGTTTGGATGCAGCCCTTGGGAAGCCAGAGGACCGAGGCCGTGGCAGCCCGGTACAGCCGGCCATGCTGCCAGCGGGGCTGTTGCGGGAGGCAGTTTGGTGCTGGCTGCGTGGGGCAGGGTGCCCTCGTGATCCGGTGGCACGCTGGATGTGCTGGGAGGCTGTGTGGCACAGCGGAGCCTTGGAGGCTGCTTCCTGCCCCATCTGGACCAGGGGCGGTAACAATGTCAGAAATAGTTTTAGCAGGAATTTTTAGTGTACATGAAATTGTGACTATTTTAAGAGTAGAAATAAGAGACTCTCTGTAGTCATAATTTCACTCCCATGAGCGCCTCTCTGCTTATAAATACCTCCTATTTGCATCCAATTGTTTATTGTTAATAGCTTTGGTGGTTAGAAGGTACAAATAACATCTCCACTGGGAAAAAGGAAATGTCTTTCCTGACATATAAAATATCTACTTTGTCTACTTTTGAACTGAGGAGAAGTATTTTAAGAACTATTAAATAGTTTTTAGCATCTAATGGGAAATGATGGTTTGATTTGCCATACTGCCATCTTGCCGGTGCCTTTCTCCAGAGCAGGAGCTTAGGAAGGGTGACGCTGCGCAGGCCGGCAGCTCTCACCGTGCTGCGGGGCTGGCCAGACCCCATGCTGCGGGTCTCTGGCAGTGCTGGGGAGGGTGGGCTGTGCCCGGCCCGCGCCCCGGAGAGCAGGGAGAACGGTGGAGGGCTCTCAGCCTGCAGCCTCTTGCATGCAAAAACAGCAGTGTGCAAAAGCTGTGCTTGTTTTCTGGGGGGTGTATTTATAAATTTTGCAGACTCCAGCTGAGAAGCATCACTCCACCTCGTTCAGTGAGGATTTACAGGTACCGGCACCATGGAACTGGCTATATGGTGAGCGAGTTTCAGTAAACTGGTTTTCTGCTGCTGTCTGTTGGTTTGAACTGCAGTATTAAATGAAGAAATCACCTAGTAAATTCATTTATTAGTCCCTTCAAAATCTAATAAAGAAATATGTCAGGCATTAATTTACCTGGAAAGATAATCAGAGAGATCCTTCGACTGGAGCAGGCAGTCTGGACAGCATCTTTAATGTTAATGGTTTATAACGCGAGAAGCTGAGTCTGTGCGGCTTCAGTCTCTGTTAGCTTCTTTTTGCTGGTGGTACACAGCAAGAGGTAGCAAAACAATACTGATTTCCTCCAAAGGTCCTCTGTAGCCCTCCCCAGTCCTCAGCTCCCCACCACCTATGGAAACTCCCCAGGGGAGGAAGGATTTTTCAGGCCTTAAGAAGGTAGAATGAAGCTGGGACCCACCTCTGCAGCGGGGTCCCGAGGAGGCTGCGGGGTCCCTACGTACCGCACAGGTCAGCGCAGCTGGCAGGAACGGCAGCCCGGTGAGGGCTCTGGCCGCAGGAGAGCCGCCTGCCAGGGACACTCGCTGGTGAAATTGAAATGGCTCTGGGGTTTTGGGGACAGCCCGTTGAAAGAAAATAGCAGATACTCTACTAATTAGCAGTGTAATGTACTTAGTTCCCACACAGCACGGTTGATGGCTTCATCTGCCACATGCCACCTTTCTGTGGTTTACATGGCTGTCACAGTACAAATAAACCATTACATTTCCACAAAATCACTTGCAAAAAGCTAGGCCATGTAATGTATACACCAAAAAACTGAGGATGTTTGACTGCTCTCTTAGCATCTGTGGAGCGCCTCGTGATGAGTCTGGAGAAGGGAGCTAAACCAGGACTGGAGTCTGTGAAACGGCTGCGTTCCCTCCTGGATGAGAAAGGCTGTGCGCTGCTGTGGGCGTGGACCATATGCTAAGACGTAAAATAGCTCATGATGTTAAATGAGCCCTGCTTTTCCATTTAGAGCAGATATCCCAGTTCCAGTTTGTTCTTACTCCAGAACTGAGGGATGAAAACACGGCATTTTTAAATGCAGAATATGCTACAAAAACAGGACCAAAATAACAGTGTAAAATGAAATAAAATACTATACAAACCAGGGACAGTAAATGCATACTCCACGGCCCAGCTGCAGCCCACTGAACAGCTCGGGCTGGTCCACGGACTTCCAGTGAACGGCACTGGCCCGCGCAGAGCCCGCTCCCAGACGTGTCGGTGCGCGGGGCTTTGGGAACCAGCGCGGTTCTCTCTGTGAGATGCTCCCCAGCGCCTCTGGGTCCGCAGGGAGGTGAGCAGTATGTGCCCTTCAAACATAGTCTGGCCGTGGGCTTATAGAGAAGTTTTTACCTTGTTCTTCTGTCCACTCTGTGTGCTTGTACCCTCGGGGCTGAGAAAAGCGTGCGTCTGATGGGTGCTGCGGCATCCTGCCCAGCTTTGTTGTAAGTGTTGTCTGACTACCACCAGTCTTTTACCAAGAGTGTTTCTGGAAATGAATTGCCATCCCATTTTTCTCCATGTTAAAATCAACACTTAAACATTCTTTCTCCCTTCTCTAGAGGTAATTTCCTCTCCATACAGGAAAAAAAAATCACCAGTGAGAAATTGGTTTATAGTGATTTTAATTTTTCAGTTTATTTTTCCGTATCCATAGTACAACAGAGAAGCTTTGATGGCCAGCTTAGCTTTTCCTTAGCCAGGTCTGCGGGTGCTGCTTGGCCAGGTCCAGCTCGGCGCCGGTCAGTGAATGAGCGGGCAGTCCGCAGCCCCAGGGCGCAGAGGGCGAGGCGCGGCGCTCTGCAGCCAGCCACTGCTGCTGAGGAGGGGATGTCACCGTTTCCTTTTGGAGTTAGGCTTCCTTGTGGGCAGTATTTCACCTTTACCTAAAGGTGCATTTTCACTTACAGTAATGCTAGCTCTGCAGAAACCACTGCAGTTAATACCAGTCAGAAACAGCTGTTTTCTGGTTTTTTTCTTAACTCAGTTTTACCTGGTCTGGCAGGTCCAGGCAAAAGCTGAGCTAGAGCATCGAGAGGGTTATGCCGCTTCCTATGCTGCCCGCTGCGCTTTGCTCGGATTACTGCAGAAACTACTGACCCATCTCCCACTAGCTGACACTTTTGTTCACTCTAACGTGTACTTTCACCTTAGCTGAAGTTCATCAGCTTGCATTAAAAATTATGAACAGACTCCTGAACACGGAGTCTGAAGAGGTTTGAGCAGCTGTCTCTCAGAAACGGCAATAATCAAAGATGTACAAGTCCTTTCCACTCAGTAAAATCCAACGAACATTGCCTAAAACCCTATAAAACCTATGAGGTGGAAAATGCAACTTCTGCAGCCTCTTTTCCCTCTCTTGTAACCTAATCAGAACGGATGTACCAGGTCTGTCTTTGCCAGTGCAGGCTCTTCTCTCGCGGACTCAGCTGCTCCAGCTCCGGCTCTTCTGTTGTTTCCTGTGTTGCGCTAATCCTGAATGCTCCTCAAAACCTACTGCTTCCACAAAGCCTGGAAACTCAACACACTGCTGTGAGAAAGGCAAAATGGACAGGTTTTGATTGACAAACAGTCATTTTTCCAAACCATTTGTTCCCTTCATCCCTCTTTTGATTCTGCATACCTTTCCTCTCTGTCTTCTCCTGATAACGGTCTGTTTGGACTGCAGATCTCTGCGAGCGTTGACCTCTCACATTGTCATACCTGTCCACAGCCCCTCAGTGGAGTGCCTTGGGAGTAGCAGCAGTTTGCAGAACAGACAGAAGGGAAATGCCCGTTCACAGCCTGAAACCTCATCTCTGGTATGAAGATGTCAGGAGCTTGGTGACCGAAACGGTGGTGGTATTCTCTTGCATCACCTAACTGCCAGATCCTGTATTTTGGGCTCAATGACAGACGTGTCTGCTGGAAGGTAGGATTCCCCAGCTGGGCAGAGACAGAGGATGCTGAGGTGACCACCGGGTCGGTTTGTGAAAGCAGGGGAAGCACCTGGAGAAGTGGCAGTACTGTCTGCTTCTGCACAGCATCCAGAGGAGCAGTCCTGGCAGAGGTGGGATCCCTGACCATGCCCCTTGCCCAAGGAGAGGCTTTCTCTGCGATACTGTGTGCACCCCGGTGAGAGAGCTGGACTCAGACGTGTGCAGGCCAAGGGGGTGAGGTGGTCAGTCCCGGCCCACGTGGACAGGCTCCCTGTGGCTCTGCCCGGCCCCTTGTGCTGCTGCTGGAGCGAGGAGCTGCCGGGGAGAGCAGCCCCCGGAGCACCCCACCACAGCAGCCCCATGGCTGCCGTGGGGTGCAGCTAGAGAGGAGCCATGTCCTGCAACACGGGTGGAGGTACCGACCCCTCCCTGCCCAAAGACCCCGGCAGCAGATGGGGGTGATGGTGCTCCGCGTTGTGCTCCTCTGACAGCCCATCCCCAGCAGCCAGAGCTGTGTCTGAGGGCCGCAGCCGTGCCCCCGTCACTGGACAAGGGGTGGATGCTGCACTGGCTGTTCTACTCTCGGTAGGGTTAGGCAGCCTCCACTGGTGTGCTGGGATATGCGGATTTCTCACAGTGAGAACTTAATCTTCTGCCCCTTCATGCTGAATTTTAACTCAATTTCTGATGACTGTAATAAAAAGGCTAAGTTCTGCATGTTGTCTTAAAATAAGAAAGCAAAAAGTTTCTTGTTTAAACAAAAAAAAAAAGGAAAAAATCACTTGTGGAAAAAACCCCATTTGTTCATTCTCTATAATGTAACTTTTTTCAGTACGAGTCAAAGATTTTAAAACATCTCCTTCAATGTCCACTGTTCAGTTGTTTTTCTCAGGGTCACAAACCATTTTGCATATGGAAAGAGCAAAGTACGGCTTATTCTCTAAATCTGCACTCTCTCCCTGCCTTTCTGGGAAATCTCAGGCAAGCTGTGTATTTTGGAAACAACAGCAGATTTCCAGGAATATTGCAGTGACTAGAGACTCTCTCACCAAAGCGGAGTCTGAAGGCTGAGCCCCCGGATCAGAGGCAGCGCTGTGCTGGATGGAGTCCAGCCATTCCAAGCCCCAGTGCTGCTCCGGGTGCCGCAGGGACCGGCCGCAGAGGGACACCCTGCCCCAGCACTCGCCCCGCTGAGGGCGGGCGGCAGGTCCCTGCTGCCCCATGGATACTCCCCTGCTACAGCCATGCTAGGAGGAGCTCAGGTTTAGGCAACCCACTGCTGAGAAATGACCTTTTTATAAATTTACAGCAGAAGCAATGGTCCAGTTGTGCTGTGGTATGAAAAAAGTGGGAAACCCTGCCGTGGGCTGGATGTAGTTGCTCTGTTGTCTAGCGAGGAAGGCTGGAGAAGCCGAGCCCTTCAGGAGGGGTCTGCAGTGGGCTGTGCTGGGTGTGCGGGGAGCCAGGCCCCGCTGCCTGTGCCCGGAGCATCTGCCGAGCTGCACCTCCGGGGCCGGGACAGGAGGGTGACAGCCCTGCTCCTCTATCGCAGCTCGGGACAGGGCGGGCTGCTCGGGACTGACCCGGGAAATGGCAATGCTGCCTTGCTCCAGCTGCTGTCACCAGCCCGGGCTGGGGCTGCCTGTGGCCCCACGCTCTTACACACTGGCCCATCAGCCCTCGCCCTGCTGCATTTTCCCTTTCACTTGGTTCTTCTCTTCCGCCGTTGACTGACCAGGCTCTCTCGTTTCCAGCCCCAAGGATTACTCCTTTGAAGGCAAGCATCGCACCCGCCTGCCCTCGCGGGTGTCTTTCTGGGTTTTCCGTAGGCAGGTACCCTGCCCCAGTCCCCCTTCCACCCCGGCATCCTCACGGGCCCTGGACGGTGCTGCGTGTATGCGGCAGTGAGGAGGGGCTGTGCATGCAGCTATTCCCTGCTGCCTACCACCACTGCTCCCAGGCCCCCCACCCCACCAAGGGAGCAGCGAGGATCCCCGGAATTGATTTGATCTCACCAGAAGAAAGAAACAAGCCCACTCAAGCTTCTGCCATGTAAAGCACAGTGTGAAAGCATTTTAGAATTGCACAATAGCTCAGTCTAATGACAACGTTTTTCCTTAAAGATAGTTGCTGCTGTTAATCAGGTGTTCGCTTGCTTTGCTTGAATAAGCCAAGCTCATTCCAAGAACAAAAGGGCTGCCACTGGAATAGCCCAGGTTTTCAATTTTGAACCATCTGCTGATTACAGAATAAATGAAATATTCAGCATACACAAATACTGTGCAGAACAATATGACACAGGCCATTTCATTTTCTTTCATCCTTTTCCAACTTATTGGCTTTTAAGGGATGGGTAGACCTACATCAAAAGCTCTGTTCTAATAAGAATAAACAAATACTTAAAGCACACATTACACGTGGCGTTCCTAGCCAGCTGTAAAGGATGGAGAATTATTCTCTACAGAGTAAAGAGGGAGATTCTTAAACTCCTCCACGAGACCAGAGTGTGAACCAGCAGTGGAGGGGCACGACTGAGCACTCAGCGTGCGTGAGGCACCAGCGTCTACAGGGCAGCATCTGTGTCTGATGGCAAAACTCAGGACAGAGTCTGCTGATAGGACCCTGCACCCACTGTCGCCTTTCAACCCTTTCCTTTTTGGTTTCCCCCTTTACTATTCAACTGCCTTGCAGATTGTCAGGCAGTGTCTTTACGTCAATTTTTTGGTACTTCATTTTCTACATCTCTGCCTCCTCCTTGCTCTCCTTTGACAGGTCTCTCCAGACAGGTCTGTTGGAGGATACTTCTCCTCTCCTCAGCACCTTCTTGGCATGCTGTGTCCTCGGTTGAGATTTTCCGCTCTGCCCTCAGCCCTGTGAAACCTCACCTGCGGCAGATCAATCCGTGCTGGTTGATCCCTCACAGATGCACCCTCTGCTCCAGACCTGCCCCTTGCTGAACAGCTCTCACCTTCCCACACCCAAACACCGAGGATTCTTCTATCACATCTCCAGCAGACAGTGGTCCTTCAAGCCACAGGCTCTCGCTGAAGCTTTCCTTATCTTTCACACGTTTGCAACATCCCGTTCTCGTGCCTTGACACGTGCAGTTCTGGCGCAGCAGTCTGGTCAGAAGGGTGTTGCAAAGATCTCTGTGTTACTCCGTGTCATCTCTCTCTGAATGGCTGCACTGGAACCCGTTTCTCTGGTGAATGAAGCATAAGCTGCCTGTCATCACGCAGAGGGCTGCTGGCACCCCATCCCCTCTCTGTCTGTCACTCCCTCGCTGGTGAGATGTGAGCTCCCATCCCAAACAGCTCATGATAGCAGGCTTCAGCACCACGTTGCCAACTTTTCAAGCAAGCTCTCTTGCAATTCTCTTGTGCTATCCCTTAGCTTGGAAAGCGTGTTCAGTATGGCTCTGCGAGGCAGCTTCGTTATCTGTCTCTGTATCTGCTTGAACGCCCTTGTTTGCCTCACATCGTTACGACGGTCAGCAGGCTGGTGCGTTGCATCGCTGAGGCCCATTGTTCCCCTGAATCTCCAAGTGCTTGGGCATGTGGCTTGCAGTCAGACCGTACCACCCACCACGCTGCTCTTTCAGTCTGGCACCGTATGGTCACTTAGAGCTGTATTTGTGCAGGAGCTACCGCAGGACAGGAACCGTGGTCAACAGCGCTGCAGGAACCAGTGCAGGGTGGGTCCTGGGAGTATGGCACACACCCTGCTGTAGGAAAATCGACATTCAACCAGCAGAAAGCACCCAGGGTGCTGGTCTGAGCCCTGCTGCGCTCAGGGAAGGCACACTACCCAATGCCTTTGAGATGCAAAGTCTGAGCAGAGCGCTCTTCCCTGCTGCTCCTCGCAGGAGACCGTTCGTTACACACATTTCAGCTGATTAAGGCCAGTCATTCACTGACTACAATCATGGCTCTTCTCCGCTTCCATTCCTGTGGGAGCCTGTCTTTCTCAGACGTGAAATTTTAGCATTATGTACAAAACTCCAGGTGTTGATAAGGCCTGTATGACACTCATGATTTCCTAGTGTATCTTTATGAGTCACGTCTCAGGCACACTGACTCAAGTCATGATCACTCAATCCAGTTACTTTTCATGTTTTCAAGTTTTCCCTGCAGCTCATGCTATTTTCCAAAATGACGTGGTTCAGACTCTTTGGACCAGTGATTACGCCACATATTCTGCAACCAGTCCACACCATCATTTGTGCTAGGTTTTTCCCCATCTCTGAAGTTTCCCACAGTGATACAGTGTTCAGTGTTAGAAAGGTCTCTCTTCATACACACATCATCCCTGCTCTATGACAAAGTCCCACTGTTACCTACCTAAAACCTCTCTGACAGGTTTCCAGTGCTGCTCTTTACTGGAGGCAGGAGGGTGCCCATGCCACCTTGCTGGATTCCTCATATCCAGAGAAGCAGCACCCCTCCCTGTCAGAGCTGTGTGAGCAACACCTCAGCACCTCAGAGGGACGGTGGAAGAGCACTCAGCACAGCAAACAGGTCAGTGGTTTTATTACAAGATTTTGAATAAGAAACAAATCTCACCCAGTAGGATGAGATAGTGTACGTTCAGACTGGACATTAGGAAAATTTTTTTTTTATGTTGAGGGTGGTGGAGCACTGGCCCAGGTTGCCCAGAGAGGCGGTGGGTGCCCCATCCCTGGAAACATTCCAGGCCAGGCTGGCCAGGGCTCTGAGCAACATGATCTGGTTGGAGATGTCCCTGCTCCTTGCAGGGGGGTTGGACTGGGTGGCCTTGAAGGGCACAGCACAGGACAGTTCCCCAAGGCCCGTCCCTGCTGCTGCTGCTGAGCTGACGCTGCTGCTTCCCGGGTATCGTCCCACAGCAACCATTGCTACCAGCACATGATATCAGCTCTGCAGCTGGTATCAAAGCACAAATGAGTCAGCCGAGCTCTTTCTAGGAACTCCCCTTCCTTCTCACTTCTTAACATAGCTGAATTGCAGTTCTGATTATGTTTTAGTGTCTTTGAAATGGCAACGAAACACTGTTAAGCTGTCTGAAACTGAAGGTTGTTTGTATTTAGAGGGTACTTTGGAATGTTTTTGTTTATGTTATCTTTATTCTGCTTAGTACATAGCTGAATGACAGCTTTACCTGACTCTTTGGATGCCTTGAAATGTGACGTAAATGTTGTGGAGTGCTTTTCTTGGAACGACTGTCCTACCCAATACATATTGCATGTGTTAATTACACGGTAGTTCCTATAGACTCCTGGCTTGCAGTGTGCTGCTGTCTTTTCTTAAGATACCAAAAATTATTTTTTTTAAAGGTACAGATGGCTGACATTTCTTTGGAGTACCTTGTCCCCAGCACCCCCTACTCGTACCACCTTTTTCACTGTAGCAGGACAGACCATGTCCTAGCCACCATACCTTCTCCACTGTGTTCTCTCCACCCAAAGTCCCAGCCCTCACACACCACTCCAAAACTCCAGGTCCCGCAGCGCGGTGCCCCAGCTCCCGGCAGGAGCACACAGTCGTTTCCGTGCTCCTTCCTGCCTGCACTCCCTGCTCATCAGAGAGCTGCCCTGTTCCTGACACTGTCCTTGGCTCAGCTGCTGTTCTCGGCTGTTAATCATTCCTTTCTGGACACTTCCCATCCTTGTACTTTGTGATGTTCCAGTTCCCATTGCTAAATTCTCACTCACCCGATTTCCTCTATCTTTGTGAAACAGTAGACAATGTCTTCCTGCTCTTTCCCTTTCTTTCCTTTGTATTCATTTCATTCGTATTTGCTACCTTCAGGCCCTGGAGAAAAGGCTTGAAGGATGCCGCTTTCCCGGAACGTGTCCATTATCCTCCCCAAACGTGCCCTGTAGCAGCCATCCTGAGCCCTTCACTTCTCTCCTTTACCTTGTGGCATCTTCACATTGCTTCCTTAGCAGGGTCCCGATAGCAAAGTCTTCACATCACATCTTCACACTCCAATCTGTGCCAGCAGGCATCTGCCATTGTCAGCCATTGGAGTGTTATTCCTTAAGGTTAGTCCTCTCCTCTTTGGTTACAGCTCCTGATGGGTCACTCTGTCTGCTGTGATGTACGGCGTCTCCATGAAAGGTTATGGAAACAGTGCGTAGCTCCCTGAGCAGCCCCATCCATCAGGGCAGAGTCAGTGATCACCTCTTTATCTCCTGTTCAATAGACGTGCTGCAGTGCTCATTATGTACAGTGTCCCATTAGGCACTAATGATGACGACAAACTTGACAAAACCAACACTGTTTAAAAATGGCAAAATGCATCTATGCAGCAAACTGCATTACTACAGCTGCTGCTGGATTCTGATTCCTGGGCTCTGTTTGTTTGCTTAGATGTTAAAACTTCATCCCCAAATTCTCACTGCCCCACGCGGTCTGCAGCAGCACCAAGTTATCAACTGTTCTGGTTTTATTTAGTGAGGGATGGCTACGGTGGTACCCTCTTCCTTGCTCCTGCGTTCGGGCAGTATGGATTAGCACTGTTCATAAACCATTTTCTGAGACTTACAGCAACAGTCACAGTCCCGTGACATCTTACAGCACTGAGGGGAGGAAGCCTAGTTTAAAATAAACAGAAACAAGGACCAGACTACTGCTCTTCTGATAAACAGGAGCAACTGGAACAAACCTTGTGAACCCAAGGCAGCGAATGTCACAGGTGCAGCAGAGATGAGCCGTACTCTGTCCGTGCTATATTGCCTGCTCTGTGTTGGGATCTTGCCAAGGTCTTCGTGCAGCACAGACAGAAGAGGGGGGGCAGAGCGAGTCTCTCTCGCTCACATCAGAGATGTATTTTCAGCCTAAGCAGTTCTTCAATGTCATCATGCAGAGGCACAATGCACTAACAAGACAGCTCAGAAAGCCATTTACTCCCTTTCCCGGCTGCCCTGAGGAACACCAGTCAAGTAGTGTGTCTAATGGGGGGGAAGGGGGTTTACGAATGGCTGTGTCACACAGAGCTGCTCAGAACAGCCCAGGAAGAGATGGCACGGTGAGCTCGTTTTCTGAAGACTGGGATAAGCTTTGCAGCAGGTTGTGCCAAATGTCGTATTGCATCATATTCATCTCTGCAATTCTACGGATACTTCTGTTTTGCAGGTGTGGAGAGGCATTTCCAGAACCAAATGAGACTCCTAATCATGAAGTAATGATTGTTCTTGGCACAATGTGTGATGTACAAAGGCAAACTCTGGCGTGAGCTGCTGTGGTGCCAGCTCCAGTCAGCATCTCAGCAGCCTGTCCGGTCCAGAGCAAGACAAGAGATGGAGCTCCTCCAGCCCGTGTCAGCGTCTTCTGGAGAGACGCCTTGCTGCGGTGTCCTTCGCTGCAGCTGCAGGTGCTGAGCACAACAGATGCTACTCTCACATTACTGCCTCCCAACATTATACGTTTATTTCTATGCAAAACCAGCTCGTGTGCCTTGTCCCTTCGGCGATGCTTTTTGCATTGAACCAGGAGGCTGCCTGCAGCCCGGCGCAGAGCAGCCAGCGCGAAGCACTCCGTTCACATCAGCCCTGCACCTCATTTTGTGCTTTCAGGCAGAGAGAGGAGCCGGCTTCACCTTCCATCTGCTGTGGTGGATCTCTTCGAAGGAGGCAGGTTCCCACAGCCCGTGCTGCCAGCAGGAGCCGTGGTTTGGGTCGGACCTCTCCCCAGCTCAGCATGGTGGGGACATTGCCTGCCGCCCAGCTGCTGTGGGGTCCTTGAGGTGACTCCAGCCCCGCCCTGCCCTGCAGCTGGGGGAAACGGGGGACCTCGGCAGGGAAAGCCTCCCTGGGGCCTTTTGAGGAAAAGCACATCAGGAGCTCCAGCTGCTTGGCGAGCACCAGCCACGGTGTCCGCGGCATGCGAGACTGGGCTGGAGTGGGTGAGGGAATCACTGCAGCAGTGCTTCTGTAAGGAGCAGCGTGGGGGAGCGGCAGGGTTTCAGTCGCTGCTGCCAGACCTGCCTCCAGCCAGCCTCTTCCTCTGGGGAGGAAAATGCTGAGTTTATCTGGAAGGTCACGGAGGAGAGATACACAGAGCTCTTGGCCAGAGATTTTGCCTACTGGAAACAAACAATAATGTTCTGTCATTCTGTTTCATTTAAAACAATAATTCAGGCTCAAAATCCACAGTGGCCTTTGTCTGAGGGCAGCGGGCAGGTCCGGGCCAGCGGAGTGGCCGAGGGGCTCCCAGCCCAGAGAGCGGCGGCTCTTCTCCCGGCACTCGGTGCAGCAGGGCTGCCCTGACGGCTGCTGCTGCACCGCCTCTCCCGCAGCGCACCATTTGAATTCTGCGTGCGGGAGCGCAGGGCCTCAAGGCGATGCTGCCGTCCGCCAGCGCTGCCCCGCAGCCGCCCTCCCAGCTTGCAGATGGCAGGGAGCCGCAGCAGCACGGGCTGCTTTTTCCTCCAGGAAAGGTAAATGTGTCTGCACCGTGCCCAGACTATCTTCCTAAAGCAGGAAGTTGGCCACGGCTCTGCGGTCTCTCAGGACGCAGGGTGCCCGCGGGAGCAGCCCCGAGGGGCCCGGGGGGGGTGCGAGATGTGATGCTGTGTCTGTCATTGCCCAGGCAGCCGGTGTCTGCAGTGGGAAGGATGGATCCGGGGGGTTCCTTGCCTTGCCATGAAGCTGTGGAAAAGGGGGCACACGGGCAGTTTATGGCAAAAAGCCATCTCCAGCAAAGGAAGCGTGTGAAGAGCCAACTCCCCCTTCCCTCTCAGCCTCGGTCAGTGATGGTCTGGGTGCCTCAGCCTCCCAGGGCTGGCTCCTTTCTCTGCAGAGCTTCCCTGTCCACCAGCCCATTACTCAGGGAGCCCACAGCTGTGTCAGAGAGGCCACAGGGCAGGCGCTGGGGGGACACGGGCACTGCAGCAGGGAGCTCGAGCCTCCAAAAGACGGGGCTTGTACCAGGCTCATGCAGAGGCGGGAGGGGCTGCTGGGCGGGGAGGTGATGTCCAACCTCCCTTCTCCCCCGTCCAGGCTTTGGACACAGTAATGGAGACCCTGCTGTACCTGTGATGATACCCGAAGTCAGACATGTCCAGCTCCTCTCACTGGTGGTCTTTCCTCCCCAAATTTGCCACTTTTACAGGGAATGTGATCTGGGCTTCCGTTCCCTTGGAAACCTCGGAGCAGAGGTCTCAGCGTGAGGCCATTTGGATGCTGTCCCAGAATCTCAGCACCAGGCAAAACCCACACAAGCAGCCAACCAAAAGAGTGCCTCCTGACATGAGATCACAGAAATGCTGTGATTGAAGGCGAGGGAAGGCAAGACCACTAATAGCTATGAGTTTTTTAGAACAGAGCTGCCCTTTAGTTGGGATTGGTGACAGAATTTCCTTGTGTGCACGTGTGGACTTGTAAAACTCTGATGTATCAGAGGCTTGTACGCGTTTAAAACTGCAGAAGCGAAATAAGGCCTGCTGTCAGTTTTCATTTATTTTAAATCAGCCTTTTACACGTGCGGTGCCTCCCCTGCCAGAAACCGCTTCGTGCAGTGCCTGCCTGGGACCGATCAGCCTCTGCCTCGGGAGCAGGGATGGTTTCCGTCCCTCAGCACCTGACAGCAGGATCTTCCCATCAATTCACAGCCTTTCATCGGCAAAGGTGCCTCTTCAGAATCACCTCTGTTTAAGTCTCACACACCGCATGCACAGCGCAAACCAACGCTCACGGGGGTCTGTGGGGCTCCTCACGGCCACACGCAGATCTCCGCTACTTCTTGGGCTCGAAACGCCTCCAAGTAAGGGCGAGCGCTAAGGGTGCTCTATATCACGGAATCCTTCTGCTGCCGGCAACAGCTGTTGTATGTGGCATAATTAAAAGAAATGTGTTGCCTGGAGTATTAATTAATAGGCAAATAACCAGCACTGTACCTGTGCACCTGAGCGCTTCAATCACACTGCAGAAGGGCAAGTGCTGGCCACTCTGCGTGAAAGCCAGCTGTGCATATCGGTGCATTAAAACGGTCCCTCGCTCATTGTAGTTTCATTCAGGGAAGTTTACTGAAGAAATCTCATTTTCACAGATGCCAGTCACCTAAAAAATCCTCAATTTTTACTGAGTGCAAATTAATTATAAAACATCAATGTAGAGAGAGGATGAGGGAACAAAAAGGAGAATTTTCACATTATTTAAGAACTATCTCCCAAAATATTGTCTTTGTGTCTGTTTTCCCATCTCTGTTTCAGGAAAAGGGGGCTGCCTGCTGTTGCCTGGTGTCCAACACCCACGGGCAGCTCTGACAGAGGTGGGCTATTGCTCCCCAAAACGTGCAGCCTGAAATGCCAGGGAGGGTGAAACACCGCACGTTTTCGGAAAGTCAACACACCAGGTGAATCACAAACAAATTCACAGTTGTAGCTGGTTTCAAGTGCAGCTCAACAGTTGCATCCTTGGATATCCCAAAACCATCCGGGACCCCTTCAAGGTGCGAGGGAGTGAGCGGGCACCATTTCCCTGGGATAAAACAGCCACAGACCTCGCGAGGTGGGGCTGAGCCAGGGCGGAGGAGAGCACCCCGGGACCTGCGGGGCTGTGAGCTGGCGGTGGAACAGGGGAGACGCTGGAGTGCAGCACAGGCAGCGAGCGAAGGTCCGCCTAGCCACCCAGCCCGTCTCCCTCTGTTTCCACAGTGTAATCTCCAGCTGCCCACCGCTCTGTGCTTAGGGTAAATGCTCTCTGCATTTAAGGTTAAAGGCTCTCAGCGGAATTTTCTTCCGAGAATTTGTCTCATTGATTTCTCAGTTGTCTATACTTTTAGTTTCCGGAACAGTCCATCTCAGCAAAAAGCACCATTTATTTACACTTTACTTCTGCTGTTTCAGAACTGTCGCCTGGTATTTTCGTTTGATCTTCCCAGTTCTTGCACAAAAGAAAGAGCAAGGAGAATATTTGCTTTCTCCACGTCGGTTATTTCTTCCAGACTTCCTTGCACTCATTTCTCCCTTTTACAGTTTGAGGAGTCCTGTTCTATTTACTCATTATTTAGTGCTATTCTCTCTTCCTCATTTTGAATCACATATTAATTTAGGCTGAACAGAACATCTGGAGGCCTCTGCTCCAATTGCCTGCTCACAGTCGGATAACGTCAAAGTCAGATCGGGTTGCTGTACAGCCTGGTTTTGCCCATCCTATATTCTGCCTTTCCAGTTTGTATATCTCTGCTTTGGCTTCCCGGGTGCTGGGGCAGGCTGCTGGGGGCATTGCTAAAGTCAGAATAAACAATATTCACTGCTCCCTGGTTTCCCCTCTGCAGAGCCAGCCGTCTCACCGCCGATAGCTATCGGTTGCTCAGGTACCACTGCCCTTGGTAAACCTGTGCCAGCTGTCCTCGGCCTCCGACACGCCGGGGCCTGCCTGCCAGCAGGATTTGCTCCATCACCGCCCCGGGTCTGAGGGGAGGCTGCCTGGGCCGCGGTCCCGGATCATCCCTCTCACCCCACTCAAGGGCGGGGTGATGCTTGCCTTCACTGCAGCTGCTGAGGACTGCCCTGGCTGCCGGGACCTGCTGGTGGAGCTGGAGAGCAGCATCCCAATGACATCGGCACCCTTGAATTCATCTTGTCAGATGCACAATAGCCTAGTGTTACTTTTAACAATTTCTGGCAGGGAACTTTTTTTTTTGGTAACTTATGAGCACTGAGTTGACATTTTCCTACTTCTATTACCACTCCAAGTTGTCACGCCTGAATGACAGTGATCAGTTTTCAAGGCTCATCAGTGTCTCTGCACAATTCAGATCGTTTCCTGCACGTCCATCATTTTAACATTTATCAGCACTGAATTTCACCTGGCACATCTGCTCAGAGAGGTGCTGGGAAGCAGTTTGCCCCATGCCTGCATTTCCTCTGTTTGTGTTTTCCATCACACCCCCCAGGGAGGCTGGCTTGGTAGGTCAGGGACTTCTGGCCACCCGAAAACACGGTGCCCCATCACCCTGCCAGGACGGAACCGCCATTGTGCCAGAGGCAGGCAGCAGCAGAGGGCACATGCAGTGACAGCCCACCCTGCGCTGCCTCTGACCCACAGGGCAGGGGCTGCAGGTACACCAGCCGCGCTGGGGGCCTGGGAGCTGGGCGCCTCAGGGTGTACTTGACAATTGTGCTGTTACTCATGCCAGAGAGACCGCAGCCCAACACGGCTGTCTAACCCAAATGGGACACGCCAGGAGAGGGTGGAGGAAACCAGTGCGCTGCTCAGGTGAAAACCTGCGTGTTGTGGGGCCAAGGTATGCGTCCCATTAATCGCTTACACAAGCTAACTGTGGCAGCCAAGGAAACTCTCCCACGCTTAGACAGTGATCCTTTAGCAGGTTACCTCACTTCAGAAAGAAGTGCTGGATTTTCAGCTTGAGGTAAAGGGGAGCTGCATTAAAAGACTTCCTCAGGCAGAGCAGAGAGCATCATGAGGTGTGGGGTAGGTTTAAACACCACTTCACAAGAAGAACTCATGTACTTTCTGCTCAAAACTTTTCCACTCTTCTTTTTCCTGTGGCCAGCATTGCATCTCATTCAACAGCACAGGATTAATAAAGACTTCATATAAAAATCCGGTGAAGCTGCCCCGCTGAGCCCCCTCTGAGAGCTGGTGGTGGCATTGGCTGTCTGCAGCAGTTCCCGCGGGACAGCAGTCCCAGGAGGAGCAGCGATGGAGCGGTGCTCGCAGGTTGCTGAGATGGCGAGGGATGTCCCGGGGCAGCAGGAGCCACAGGACTCTGCACAGGCAGGGACGGGGCAGAACGGTGCCATGCAGGCACACACCCGTGGCACACGTATATCTGAGCACAGGGGAATTTGGCAACCATTTGTGCTGCTATGGTATTATAGACCTAATAAACCTGGAAGCTTCAAACAAATTGCACCGCAGGTGCCTCAAAAGATGCATCGCGGGTCCCAAGGGAACTGGCAGATGAAGCTGCCAAGTCATCATCCATCATATCTGAGAAGCTGTGGCAGTCCGGTGAGGTTCCCACTGACTCAGCTCACTGGCTTGTGGGGTCAGGAAGAGCTCAGGCTCAGGCTAGAGAGGTAATTAAACAATAACAATGTTATTTCTCTTTATAAATTAGCACTAAGTGTAACTCATTCCTTCCTCAGACCTTAGCAAGGTTCCTCTGTGGTGTGATGTTGTGTTTGGCATGTCATTACTTTTCTGGGATTTGTTTTATCCATTTCTCATCCCTGAGCTTTGTAGTCCTACACCAGAGCTATCCTTGCGACTCATTTCTGGGAGGCAGCAGTACGATCTGTCACAGAATAAAGAGTTACCAGGGAAGCAAAGGGAGCAAAGAATGACCCAGAACTCAGCGGGGGGAAGAGCACGGCCCGTGCTCCCCTGGATGCCCAGGGCCAAGGGACAACTGGCTCATGGACCGTGTGCCATGGGCACCGGGATGCACCTCCCTTTGCTCTCCTTAAAATGGGGCAAGGCAGTTTGGTGAAAAAGGAACAAGGACTGGTCATCAACAGAAACTGGTTAACCTTTTCTTGGTAGCTTGTGAATAATGGACAAATTTTGGTCTGACAAGGAAATAGAAAAACGCACCCATTCTCATTAAGCAATTATTGGGTGCATTGTGAAAGAAAATCCTTCCTCCCATTTTGAGCTCCTGATAGGAATTTCATCAGAGGTAAGCAGCTTGGCAGCAGCCGTTCTCAAGCTTGTTCTCCGGCTTTATCTGTTTGCATCGAGGCTTTATGATCTGCCCTTTCTGTAGCATTCCCATCTTGTTCAATGGCTTTTGGCCAAGCTGGTTAATAATTTCTGTTAACTTCCTTTAAAGCCTGAACAATTTTAGCTCCCCTGACTGCCCTGTTTCTTGTTGAGACACTAGCTACTACTGGCGAAAGATGACTGACTGCAATAGCTGTAGGCAGACCCCATGCTGAACAAGCCACTTGAAAATAATATGCTCTTTAGCCATTAGAATTATTAATAGTAGCTTTGCTTTCCTTTCGCGGGGCATTTAACACGCTAGGATGTAAAGATTTAGCCAGTCGAGAGAATGATACTTTTAGCTCATTACTGGACTTAGCACATAGTGGCTGCTATTTCAGCAGAAGCTGAATTGCCAAAACTCCTTTTCCTGACAACCTGCAGCAAGACCGACTACTCAGGGGAGGATCTTACGCAGCCGTAACCGGATGGATGGGCCACGCTCAGATCACCGACCTGGAAGGTTCTGTATGCCTCCGACGAGTCCTGCAGCAGCTCTCCTGTTTGCCACGTGCTAATCAAAGGGAAGACCTCTTCTTGGCTGCTGCACTTTCCTAGGGCTAATGGCATCTCTGTGTTTGGGTCGCCATGTGCAAATCCTCTTTCAATATACAAAGATCACCTGGAGGAACAATGTGGATTTAAATGCTTGGAGACATCTTTACCTCTCCACCGAATAAAATTTTGCTTTTCATCTCTGCCAGTAGCACATGGTTTTGCTGCTCATCTCCACTGAAAGCTTATGGAAATTTTGCATACATCACGCTCAAGTTATCCTACTCCTCAGTTGCGGCACGCAGAGCGGAGCCGATACGCTGCGGTACGGCCGTGCTGCTGCCGCTCTGGTAGCGCTGGGAAAGACGTTGAGGCTGCACTGAGCATCGCCTGCGGGAGCCCGCTCGGAGAGGCAGTGAGCGCCTCTAACTGAGGCTTTCACTGCCTGGCTTCTATGGGTTCATTACCTTGTAACACTAGGTATTAGTAATTAATATTGCCACTTTGTGGGTGAATTGACAACTGGGACAGGGTAAGATCCCACAGCTGTTCCTGGGTGCTCTATCCACCCCACGAGAGCAACAGTTACGCAGACCTGTGATGCTGTCAAGCAAAAAAATCCTGCTGCTCACACACAGCAGATTTGTTCCTTCTCTCAATTTTTTTTTTTTAAATGCCCCTCTATCCACCATATCACAGAGAAAGGCTTAAGGCTGTATTTCAGCCTCTCTTGGAGAAGCTGATTTAGTTATTCGTGTTAAGAAGGAGGTTCCCTGAACAGTAGCCCAGCAAGCCATGGTGTTGATGCTGCTAAATTACGAAAGCTCCTTCAGGGGTGAGAAGAAAGCATGTTTCCCTGGCAAAGGCACGATCTTGGGTGCAGAGCATGAGTGGGACCCAGGTCCAGCCTGGCCTGAAAGTCCTGTTTGCACCAGTTAAGCCAATTCACTCCAGTCTTTAAAAATATTTCACCATACTCTTTCCAGGCAGCCAGTAATTTAACGCATTACTGTATAATCTGATTGATTTTTCTACTGATGACTGGGAATATCACTACATATTTAAAATGCTGATGTTTAGATTGCATTTAGCTGCAGAGTCTTTACTCATCTTTCTGAAAATTCAGTGGTAAAAGACATCTGCCTGGCACTTAATAACTAGAGATACAACAATAAATCTTCCTTTAAAAAAAGACGACTATGTTCCATGTACTAAAAAGAGAGAATGAGAGACAAGAAGAACATCTTCCCCTTCAAGGCTTCCGCCGACAGCAGAGATGCTCAGGAGGGGGAACCCGGGAAGGAAGATCGCATTCTGCGCTGGGTTCAGCTGCTCCCAAGGCTGTCCTGCAAAATGGGATCTGCCCTCTGCTCATCCCAGTTCTGGAGGCAGCCTCGGAGCTCTCCTCAGACAATCTGCGTTCTGCTGCCTGAAAGCAGTAATTTGAGAGAACACAAGAAATCTCCAGGGAGGATGAAGAGGAGCTGTCTGGCAGCAAAGCAGGCAGTACCTGGGGAAGACGCTCCCGGACTGAGGTGTCAGCGTCTGCTCCTGGTTTCCCGTGGAGCTCAGACCGGTGCTAAGGGGTTCAGCTCCTGGGGAAGGGGTTACGGGCTCGGCAGGCTGCGGCTTTCCTAGGGGCTCTCTCGCTGCTCTCTTTCTGCTTTGCACTTTTCCACGCAAGGTTCATCTCTCCTTCGGTGCCAGCACTCTCTCTGCCAGCTCCTACTCCAGTGCCTGACCCTGCTATGCACAGTTGTGTTAAGAGCGATCAAGATCACTTTGTCTTCCATTGCAAACACAGCTGGTACATCAGCTGTGAAAATCTGTGATTTATCTTTGCCCGTTTCTTTTGTTTTATGTAATGCATGAGACAGGCACAAATACTGGGCGTTAGAGACGTTAACAAGCTTCCCAATTCTGTGCTACTTCTGTGCTAATAAGTGTGGAGTAATTCCTGTAATCCTTACATGGAAAATTAAAGCAATGTAAACGCCACCAAAACCCAGAAAGCTCAGGGTTTGCAACTCTGATCCATTTTCTAGCAAACACTCTTCGAAGTGGTTCAAAGGAAATAATGGTGATATGCACGCTGCACACAGTCATCATAAAAAGGAAATTGTACAACAACCATTCATCAGAAATCACGGTGAGTGAACAATGACTCCCTTCAGGACAACCAGAAACATGCTGAGTTATAGGCGCTGTCTAGAAATGAAGAATAAAATGAACTGAAAGGAAGCAAGCCACAAGATCGCCAGTGGAAGTATTCAAATACCGTCGTTACAGGCTAGCCACAAGCCAGTGTCCCGGTTCCAGTAAGACGTTCTAGCTGGAGGGCTGGCAGCAAGTTTCCTTGACAAGTACCTCACGTCATGGATGTTTTCTGTTTGATGTGGGTAACTACTGGTCTGTGAATGGGACTTGAACAACACACAAGGTGAAGTAATTTAGAAGAAAAGGATAATTAAGGACAGAGATTTAACACGCAGCATGCATTTACTGAAGATAAGTCATACGCAACAAAGCTCAGAGTTGACTTCCTAGACAAAGGACACCCTCAAAATTGCATCTTCTAAAAATCCTTAGTGACACGCAGCCACGTAGGAAATGGATTTGTGCTACTCCAAAAGACAGGTGTTGGCAGAGAAACAACACCTGTCTTTTAGTGGGGAGCATTGTAAGGGAGAATAACGGGCTCCAGTGTATTTTCTTTTACCTTTTTGTGAAAAATACCAGTAAAATATTCAGGCTGTGCTAAATTTTTCAATAGCACAAACTTCCAACATCTTTCCAGTGCAGAGAAGGCTTGGAACAATCTCAAAAGATGGCCTTGAGTACTGAAGCTGTCAGCATGATGCCACAGGCTGGAACATTTTATTATTTATATTGATGAAAAAACTGTGCATTTGGAAATATGGTAAATGTATGTATGCGGATATTAAATATACAACTATATAATAACTATATATGCCTGTATAATGCACATATAATATACACACATTATGTGCATCTATCTCTGGAAGAGAGCCCTGCCCATCCGCTGCTCAAACACAGCCAGCCTGGAGGTCAGATCCAGTGTCAAAGTTTGGCTGGGTTGGTCAGGGCCTGTCCAGTCCGGCTCTGAACATCCCCAAGGATGGAGATCCCGCAGCACCGCTCAGATTCTGCTCTGGCATGCTCAGAAGCATTTCCCAACACCTGACCATACCTGGCTTTGTTTCAGCTGGTGTCCTACACCCCTGCCCACCCTGAAACACCCCAGGCGGCAACTGGGCAGAGCAGCACTGCGTCTCTTCTGTCTGTCATACCATGTTGGAGTCCAGCCCTGCTCAGGACCAAGCTACACAGTCTCTCACTGACTCCCCCCACCCTCCAGTGGAACAGGGAGGAGAATTGGGAAAGAGAAGAAGGCAAAACTCATGGATTGAAATAAAAAAAAGTTTAAGAGAAGAACAGAAGAAAAGTAAACAGAGTTGAAAAACAAACAAATAAAACCCAATAACAGAACATCTGTAAGCACACAACTCACCATTCCACAGCTCAGAGGGGAATCCTGGTGCCCAGCTCCCTCCCCAGCAGCCAAACCTGCCCCTCAGCCCCAGCCGCCAAACCTGCCCCTCACCCCCAGCCCCACTTTATCCCCTGAGCAGGATGGCCCTGGGACGGACCAGCCCTGGGGCTCATTTGGGTAATTAGCTGTCCCAGCTGTGGGCTAATGAGTAACCTATCCCAGCTGTGTCCCCAGCCCCAGGGGCCACCAGCCCCAGCTCCTCTCCCAGCTCTGGTGAGAATTAACCCTGTCCTAGCCAGAACCAGGACACCCCGCTTGCACAGGATCACTTCTCCTCACCCAGGGGCCATCATGCCTCTCTTTGTAAGTGCTCCCATTAAGCCTTCATCCATTTCTGTAATACACAGATTATGTAAAGTAATAAGGAACAACTAATTCAAAATTGCTCTAATAGCTTTCTGACAGCCCAAGATTAGGGCTAGTACAATACCATAAAGTTCTCTCTGGCTGCTTCACATATCTGTGACAATGTTATTCAGAGGATGAGCTGTACTGAAAAAACACTACATCTGTGTGCATCATATTACTCTTCATAAAAGATCACTTACTGAAGTTTCAATTAGTATACCAGGTCTCCAGGTAAAATAAAAAGAACTCATTGAAAAGTCAACATATTTTGCTGTGAAATTTTCTGTAGCTATTCACAGAAACCAGCATTCCGCAGCTCCCATTCTCCGTGCCTTTCTTTCAGCCTCTCCTTCATCAATCACTCAGAGTTGGTGATAGGTTTCCATTGAAACCCATATTGTGATAGAACGCAGCGTGACAGCCGTGGTTTGGCACAACAGACACATCAGCCAAGGAAATGGCCAGGAGCGTTTCTCTGAAACTGCACGTTTGGGAACAAATCAATTACTGCAGCAGAGCTGCCACTTGGCAATTAAACAACCCTGATTATCCCCAGGTACCTTTCGGATCAGAGGAGCCTGGGGCTGCACGCTGGGGCTTGTCCGGGGTCAGCAGGAAAGCTGTATTTCGGGGCACTCCTAAGAGGGGAGGTAGCAGACCAGGAAGGTGTCAGTGCCCTGCACTGATTTCTCTAGCAAACCTTGCATCTCCTAATTAGCAGATCTTGATTAGTAATCAGGGAAACCTGAGTAGTAAAAGCCAAGGACTTCTTTGCTGCCTCTTCTTGCTGAATCTGCACGTTCCCTATGCTCAGCGGTCCCCGGAGCCACCCAGGACACCGAAACTTTTGATGGGGATGGAACCCACACGATGGTGGGGACCACACAGTCCAGGGGCCTGTGGAAGGAGGATGCCCTCCCTTGGTCCTCATGGTTTACTTCTCAGTTGGCCTCAAGTGAGACAAAGCAGAGCAAATTAATTCCGCAGGAATAATCAGGAACTGTCTATTAATATGCCTAATTTTCACTGATCTGAAAATAATGTTATCTTGTCCAAGGATGCAGTTCTTATTTCACAATTTTAAACAAGTCTTGTCTTCTACGAAGACTGTTCAGTGAAACCATCTGTGACTCATTATCAGAAGCACTTTCTAAGCAAACCAGTGAGGAGGGATTCCCACCTGCTTTCCAGTTGGTTCACAGTGTGGTGTAGCCAAAACTCTTCTGCTGCGAAACAGAAATGCAATGAAAGATGTCGTTAAGTGTCATTGCGTTGTTATGAACTGCAAGGTCTGCAGGCTTCCACAAAACAGCACTTCTGATCAGGAATGAGACCATTGAGTATGGTTCTTGTTTTGAAGGCTTTTTCCTGGTTACAGTAGGCTCACAGTTTCTTTGGTGACTAGGACAGAACTGAAGGAAGTGCTTCTGTCAGTAAGACTGATGCTAAAATGCTCCCAAGCTTGAGAAGTATTTTATTGGTTAAAAAAACCAAAAGCCAACCAAACCCCAAACAAGCGGAACTAGGGAGATGAAAGTAATTCTTCTGGTTGAGTTTAAACTTGTGCTCGGCTATGGGTGAGGTTCCTTCTCTCTGAAACTCTGAGTTAAGAGTTCAGGTGATAATGTTATAAAAATAATAACAATTGTTCAAACCACTCGTAGTGCAGGTTCAGCCCAACTCCCCGCGAAGCCTTTCGTACATGGTCCTGTGTGGAGGAACACCGAGGGTTTTGTTTCCTGGGGAATGTGCTGTACGAAGCAGCACTCAATGCTCCCTGCGCCCGCGAGCTCCTGCGGAAAGCGCACGGCAAGGGCAGGGACCGCTCTGACCCCTGCACATTTGGAAATGGGGAAGGATTCACTGAGCATTTCCTCCAGAGAAAGGGAGGCCATTGCTCCTTCCAGAGACCCACTTTATTTCTGAATCACTGTGCCGCTGGAAATGACCCGGTATTTGCTTTAAGATATCAGAAATGTATTTTCTCTTCAGTGTGGTGTGAAATTTCAGGTTCTCATTTCCCATTCATCTTGTATAAAACTGGTATTAACCACTGTCTACTGATGCTAATTTAAGATGCTGCAAGAATAAAAGAAGTTTCTTCCGTGGTACACTGAATTGCAGTGTTCGCCGCCTATCTCTGTCAGAGTATTCAAGAATATGGTTTCATTTTGTTTTCTTGAAGAGCTAAGCAAGAACGTACAGCTATGCTCATGGCCTAAACTGAGCTAATCTTGGCGCTTCCTCTACATTTCCTTCCCTTTTTTTTTCCTGAAATCAGGTTTCTAAAACCTCTCTGTTTGACAGCCCGGTGTGTGTGAGCGGCAGGCAGCACAGCACGGTGACACGTACCGCGGTGCAGCGGGGCTGGGGCCGTCCCCGCTGTCCCACCATGAGCCTGGGGACATCCTGACACCAGCGCAGCTGAAGAGCCACGGTTTGTTGTGGGGATGGGGTGATGCAGGGCAGTACAGGAGAAGGTGCTCGGGAGCTGCCCTGGCTGCTCCGTTTGCCGTGCCGGACCGTGCTGGGCGCGCGCAGGTGTTGGATACCGACGGCGATTCGCTTGCACCTGTTCCTGGGGGTGACATCGAGCGACAGGCCAGGCCATGCCCACCACCAGCCCGTCCTTCCGGGGTCCGATGAACCCAGCCTTTCTCATTTACAGTCTCCAAGGGCTGAAAACAATCCCCGATACAAATAATTTATCTGAGAACTTTTGAGAGACAGATTTTCTGTTCTTTTCATTCCTTGTCAGAACAAAAAATGATAAATTGGAGAAATTTGCTCATCTGCATAACATTCCCATTCCTACTCCACGAGCCTTTGCCGGCGAGGCAGGACAACCGTTTTGGAGTCAGTGCCGGCCTCTGGGACCGGCAGAGTTTATCTTTCGTGGTGACACCTCCTTTTATCACAGCCAGAGCAATGCAATCACTCAGCGTGAAGATCTGCTCCTCGCCCGCGCCCAGTGCTCATCGCTGTCAAAGCATTTTGGCTGGAGAAGGCTGGTTTTGATTTTTACATGAATTGTATCAGCTGGAGCTTGAACATACTGAATCGGCGGGCTCATTTTTCATCATCCTAACTCCTTTGCGGAAATTCTGACAATGACGGTTTCTTCTGAGCCGGAGGAGGGGGCTGGAGAGGGAATGGCTTCTGCGCTCTGTACAGATCCTAAATTACTCTTTCTGAAGGCAGGTGATGAAACAAGAGCATCAGCATAAGCAAGGAGAAAATAAGCATAAGCAACAAATGCTTAACACAGCGCGGTTGTCTTTGTGTCACTGTTGGTTGTACATGGCTTGAATTTTAGAAAGATGTGAGGAGTCACGTGCATGAATACCACACTAGGCATGGTAAACCATCAGTTTAGCTTGAAACTTAATTAAAAACTCACAAAACCCAAGCACTTTTCTCAGCATGGCCCTAATCCATCAAGTGCATTGAAGTAAATAAAAATATTTCTCTTAAACTCGGAAACAGCCCCAGAACTCATAAGCATTTGCCTAACCAAGTATGAAAACAAAAATTACATTTACATGCCTGTAGTTTACCCAGAGAGTACTGTGTGAGTTTGGTCCAGTATATCTTAAGACAGACACTAAGCAATATTTCTGCTTTCTAGTAGAGAAAACAAGAGTTTTAATCCAAGAAAATGACCATTATAGCAAGAAATGACCAATAATTCTAAGCAGACATAAATCAATTTCAGAAGCACTAACTTCTCCCCATTTTCTGATTCCCGAGGACACAGGTGAGCCGAGGTGAAGCACCCAAAACAAGGACGGTGTTCAGTTCAGCCCTTCCTCCGGCAGCAGCAGGAACGCTCCTCTCACGTCACTGCAGGCTTGCACACGGCAGAGCGGTGTGGCTGTGGGGCTCAGGACAGCCGCGCTCCCCCCCGCGTATCCGGCTAGCTCTGTCCCGTGCCAGGAGCTGCTTTTGGCCTAACAGATTATGTCTACTCCCGCAAAAGGTGTGACAGTGGTTTGTTAATGGACTACCTTCTCCTAATAACAGGAAATTTCCTCTTTCCCTAGCCCCTCAATATTTGTCCTGGTGATTTTATTCTTAAAACCACACTAAAGATGAAGATTTCACCTCTGGCTGAAGAAGTTGGTACTACAGGTTGCTGGAGGCTCAGAAAGCACCTTGAGGCATCGCTGCTGCGTGTCCAGCTTGCTCCTCTTCCCCTTGGCACCAGCTCTTGCCCGCAGCTGGGACGGGACAGTGCCAGAGAGAGCGGAGACAGCACGGAGAGCTGAGGCGGGGACGCCGGGTCTGGGGAGGCACTGCGCTGCTGCTACTTTGAGGTAACCTTCTCTAATCAATAGGATCAGCTTTGCACGCGTTCAGCTTTCTGTGAGTATCCCAGTTAATGCACATACACATCAGGGTGCTCGTAGAAGCAAGGAATCTTCAATGAATATTGCTGGGTATTTCTGAGATGGGATAATCTTAATTAATAATCTTGAATATTCATATCTGGGAGCTGCTACTGAACTTCTCTGGAGCCTGATCTAAAATAAGTTGAAGGACGAGCACATATTGCTTTCACAGAGGCACAAAGAAGAAGAATAGAAAAAGCACTAATCTACTCCAAACAAATCTGGTTTTGTAAGTACAGAAGTTATTGAAGACAGAGAAATTATCTAGCAAGAAAAGAATGCTAGAAGTATTTAAGGAAACTGACCTTATAACCAGAAATTTGAGAGCAAGGAACAACGTGGAGATAAATGGGTGCAATACAAAGCCTTCCATCAGCCTAAGTTGTACAAAAAGCCTCCCAGTGTTACATGAATGTAGATTAAGTAATGACAGCAAAACATCCTTGGATACACTGTTCCTGTAAGCTTTTTGTGCAGTATCCTCGCATCATTCCACAAAGATTGTTGCAAGACATGCCTGCCTCCTTCCTCAGCTCTTTACTGGCTCCCAGATAGGCACAGCCCCCGTTGAAGCCCTGGGTCACTCTTTCCTAAACTTCAAGGAAACGAAGAATAGAAACCCTGGGTTTTGTCTCTGCCCTCGGCTCCCATGGGGCGCTCTGGGCACAGCTTCGCGGGGCAGACAGAGAGCTGCCGCAGACGCGCGTCTCTTGGTGCTGCCCTTGGCCCGCGTTGTCTGCAGCCCAGCGAGCCGCACGCTCACCGCGTGCAGAGTCAGCGGGTTTCCTGGTATTTCACACGTGCGTGGGCAGCTGTCCCTGACCCGAGCTCATCATCCACCAAAAGACAAAACAATAAAGATGCTGGTGGCATTCGTGGTGCAGGTTTGAGCCGAGATGAGTGCAGGAGTGCTGCACACATCACACTGGAAAATGTTTTTCTGGCAAAGTCTGTTTAGAGGGAGGGCGTGAAAATTTGCTTTCACCAGAGCTGAGAGCAAGAGGAAATACCACAATAATTTTTCTGCAGATGAAAATGGTTTTACAGCGATTTAAACATGTGGCATAATTAATTCTGCAAATAAGTCTGCAGTTACAGTATGTCCAATCTGGCAAATTGTGGGACTCTCAGCTCTCAGCTGAGTTGCGGTTCTTGCCTCCTCATGGTGTTAGAGTGTGTGTCAGGGTCATGCTGGTATTCTCACCTCACTGGGGGAAGACCTACTGAAACAGAAATCTCTGGATTCATCTCTGATCTCGCTAGTCAGAAGCTCTCGATGGTGGGATGAAGCTGTCTTTGCAGGCTAATCATATTGTTATCTTATTGGCAAGGCTGCAGGCAACAGATGAGATCAAAAGGATTTAGGCAGATGAACACTTTGATCCAAACCTCCCTACACGAGCGCAGCCATCGCGCTGCGCTGGGAGCCTGGCTGTGCCCGCGGAGACGCCCCCCGCCCCACCGCCCTGCGCAGCGCTGGCAGTCAGAGCAGGGTCGTGGGATGTCGCAGCCTCCCCTGCACGTTCGTTTTGCTCTCTCCCTTCAGCGTCCGTTAGACCGAGCTCAGCTTCTCCTTCCCGATCCCCTTCTGACACGTTTGACAGAGCAAAGTGTCCGTTCACAAAACGGAGTGTACTTCAGTTGGTAGTAACATCTGTCCAAGAAAAGATATTCCCTTTGGCAAGGTGCCTTATTCAGTCTTGCACTGCAAGGGACACAAAATCTGTGCCACATGTCTCTTGAGAAGAGGAGGGACGCGTTTCCTTGGAAAGCCTCCCCACTGCCTCTGCGCAAGCTGTGCCGGACACGAGGAGCCGCGTCCCACCACGCTGATGTGCGCAAAGCCACCGCCACGCAGCCGGAGCTGGTCCCTGCCCGTGCGGAGCAGCCACCTCCAGCTCGGGGCCTCCATATCCCCTCTCCTCCCAACACCCCGAGGGGGTGATGCCTGGTGGCGAGCTGCAGCCCCCAGGCCAAGCCGGGCTCCTCCGCCCCCACTCCAGCCTCAGCACCTCGTCCCTTCCAGCTGAAGCTCGGCACCCCTCCTCACCAGCTTCACCAGCCTGCCGAGTCCCATGCCTTTCCCCACCCCCTGCTCTGCCTGCCTTCTGCAGCTCTCTTCTCCTCTGTGACACACAAATTTCTCATTGTCTCCCCCTCCCCTCCCCTATCACACCTGCGTGTACCCTCTCTGATCCTCCGCTTCACTTCTGCTGCTCCTCTGCCGTGCCCTTTGCTCCTCACACTTGGCTGGTTTTTGCATTAAAATAGCATGCTTTAATATTTTTAAAATACTCCTGTCTCTGATGCCATTTACCTTCCCAGCCATAATTCATCCTGCTTTCATCTGGAAACTTATTTAACATGCTGTACAGATTGCCTTGCATCCACTTTATCCTGCACAGTTACCAAACACTCGTGGAGCTAGCACCCACCCATTCCCAGTTAGCTCAGTTCCCCAAAAAGAGAATGTGAGAAAGAGTCCTCCTGTAAAACACCCACGTTTTGGGTGGTCAGTCCGACAGCGTGGAGGAGTGTGGCTGTGCACGTCCCACGAGCCCGTCCCTCCAGTATATTCGTTAACCGGTCATAACCAAGCTCAGCACGTGTCGGTCTCGTACAGCGCTCGCACCTACGCTGAGCGGCGCCTAAAGCTGTTTGGTGGTAACTGATGCTAGCCACACACAAACTCCTCCCAGTAGAGTCTCCAATAAACCCTTCTCAGCTGAATCTGAGCTCACTCAGCTGCCAGCCCCCTTCCCTTGTACCAATTATGAAACTAAAACCCAAATGAATAGATTCAGTTGTGATTTATATTTTTAAAATAATTTACACACTGCTTGGACATTGCTGATGCCTGCTGATGTGTTACAAGGGAAAAACCAGGCTTATGTGTTAGTTTCCCGAGTCAGAGAAGAAATAATTCTGCTCTAGAGTAAGAAAAAGAATTAGCAGGGGCCTCCCATCATTCGCTTTTTAAAGCATCCATTGAGTCTCAGAGTCGCTCAGCAGCACGAGTGAATGTGCTGCCACACTGAGGAGATGAGAGACCAGTTCCCCCATCCCTCCCACTTCCAGCATCCCTGTCTGCTCCTCACGCCTACGAGAGCCCCTGGCAATGGGCAAAAAGATGTCACTGAAAGTCTGGATGAAGTGCCAGCGCAAGCCCAGCAGGAGCTCTGCGTGGCCACGACTACAGCCGGTACCTGCAGCAAGCAACTTCTTTAAACGCTGCAGCCCACTGAAGTCTGGTCAGTCGTATCAGACTCCAAGAAGGAGGAATTTCTCGAGTGTACATCTGAAATGTTCAGTAGGATAGAGAGCTGATTGATAATAAAATTTTTTGCCAGGTATGCAAATTAGAGCAAAAACGAATTTCTAGACTAAGGGCGTACAAACCGCTTGGCACCCAGGACTGCTCTCCCAGAGAGGAGCCCAGCGCTTGGACACAGAGCGAATAATTAAAACGCTTAAACAACCACTACAGAGGTGTGAACACACTGCTGTAATTACACAGCTGTTAGCTCACTAAAAGGAGGAATTTAATACAATTACAATATTTACAATTCTGCACACTAAAAGCCAAAGCAAAATGAGAGGTTTAGGAGCAATACAAACAGCCCTGTCTCCTCTCCAAATCGGCCTTTGCATATCAGAGCCTCACAAGAGGCATCATACTCAGAATGTTCCCCCTTTGAACGGCTGAATCCAGAACTGAAAACAGTGGCTGAACGATCCCTAGTGACTTTTCAAGTGGCACATTTATCCCAGGGGTGCAGTGCAAAGTTCTTGGGATAAGAAATCAGCGGGGAAAGGGCTGTGGGATGGAGGAGGCTGGACCAGGAGCGCGGGTGCAGGAAGGGAACGCAGGCTGAGGCAGACAGAAGAGCCAGGAGCGATGAGCAGCACGTTTGGCGTTCAGCTGCACAGAGAACAGCGAGGCACCCCAGGGGTGGCACACGTCCCAAACGCCGCTGAAATGGCGCTGAAGGCATGAGCTGTTTGGAGTAGGCTAGGCTGTCTCCCGTTTCATACAAGATCCGACTCCGGTACCGTGTGGTTCACAGACAGCAAAGCACTCCGCTGCCTGGAAATGCCGGTGAGGGGGAAGAGCAGTACGGTCCCAAGTAAGTAAATGGGAGGATGGCGGATGGCGCTCAGCTGTGCAGAAGGGAGCCGGTGCCCATCCCGGTGGAACCGGCGTTTCCAAGTCACCGGTCAGGCGCGCGGCTGCTGGCCCAGAGCTGGAGGAGCCCTCTCGACGCTCCCAGCTGCCCACGAACCACCAAGACCGGCTCTGTTCGGTCCCAGCCCCTCAGCACAGCCTCTCCCAGGGCTAACAGGAGATAAACGCACAGTTAATATCGTCAGCGTGCTGGAGCCTGCCTGAGTCCATGCACACCCGTACCGCTGCACACATCCCCTCAGCCAGCACGGCCTTTGGGTGGAAACTCAGCCACAGCCTCAGCCGGAGCCCGGAGGGTACCCCCACCCAGCCCGGAGGGTACCCCCACCCTGGGCTGCAGCCCTGCCACAACGCTTCTCTCTTTCACTGTGCAGCCCCAGGCCATCTCCAGCCTCAGAGTTTGCGTTCGTTCAGAACGAGCACTTTTTTCTGTCTGCAAAGCTCAGTCTCAAAGCCTTGTCTTCAAGCAAATGTTGGAACTTTTTCAACTCCCTAAGGAAATGTTTCATCTTTTTCACTTTTCCCCTATTTTTGGAAACAAATTCACTGCTATATTTCATCTGAATTTACATGCAATTTCACTGCACCTGAACGTGTATTTCTGTAATTAATGAATTATTTAATAAAAAAAAATTAGACCAGATATTGCCAGGAGGAGTAGAAATGGTTTAAAAAACAGTTTTTAATAGATTGTTTTTTATTAAATCTTTGCATCCGCTGCTGAGCTACAGGATTTTGTGGAGGTGGGGTGGGGAAGTTTCCTACACAGAACAGGGACTCTCTGGCATTCAGGCACCACCAAGGTTATTTATTTTGTACCTCGGTTTGAGGGTAAGCAGCATGACTGTGATCCATTAGCAATGTGGATATCAAACACTGCTCAGCGTTGTCCCCGCAGCGCGGGAGCTGGGCACGCGGGGAGCTGGTCCTGTGTCGCTGAGTAAATCCTTTGGACAGAAGGGAAGACAGAGAAGACCCAGGCAGGGCCAATGGTATTTATTAGAGATGTTCCCATCTAACGCTTAAAACCGCTTTTGCATCAGCCGGCTGAACCACTCCGTACTTGCCAAGCTGGCTAAAAGGCAACAGAGAAGACAAGGGACCTCCTGAACACTTCTCCTCCCGTTTGCACAGTGAAAGGCGCTCGGAACTGCACTCTGTCCTTCCTCACTTTCTGACCCCAGAACCCATCCAGGAGATGCAAACAGTAAGCAGCAGTGCTCAGACGGTGAGCATCACTAAACATAATTGGCAAAGATGGAGGGACAGAGGAATGTGAATAAACCATTGGGATTTACCACCAGCCCAAAGTGTATGGCTTGGTATAAAATAAACTATTACCTGCACGGTAAACTGAGGAAAAACTGGAGTTTGGGCAGTTATGGTACTTACCTTTACTCTAATAATAGTGACTAATGAAAAAATAAAATTAATTGCACCCTAAAGGTTGCGCTTGACTTAGATGAAGTGGATGATGTAGATAAAGCGTCTCTACTACATCACTCTGTTCCGAGTACATAGTACAGGAAATCAATTAATCTCCACCAACATTTGTTCTTTCCAGTGTGAAACAGCTTTTATTAACTCATTGTGAGTGGTCGGTCTCTGCTCACTCTGGAAGAGCGTTTCAGATTTAATGAAGCACCATTCTTTCTAAATTTATGTTGGAAAAGTGGCAATGACAAATTTTGAAGCTGAATTACTTGGCATAGGTGACCAGCTAATGGAATACCTTCCTCATCCTAATTATTTAATTCCCGCCCTGTTATCTTTCCCCAGTTAAGCATCAGTCTTCTGACTTAGGCTATGAGGCCAGGAGCAAGCATACAATTGTCACTTAGCAATAAAACAATTTGCGTGCAAAATGTCACTTTGGTACAAGTCATAGACATCTAATACTTGTTTGATCCTTTCTACGGTCTTTAAAATGTTTGCAATAAACCAGAGCCCCACACAGCTCAGGGCAGGTCCTCCACAGCAGGCAAAACAGGATGACAGAGAGTGCCTGGCGCTGTCCCACTGGAGCTCAGTGGGGAAGACGGGCACGGGGTGTGTGCTGGGTGTCCCCGCCAGCTGCAGGCAACACCCTATTCTCTTCCAGGCAGCAACGAGCACATGGAGCAAAAAGTGAAATATGATTTTTGTACTCCCAATTAAAAAAGAAATTCATGGGCCCATGTCTGTTGGTCACTGTTTGAGGACTTCACACCAGCCTGAGCAACTGCAGCAGGAGACAAGCTGAGCAAGGAGGGAAGCTCCCCGTGACTGCACTTGTTTTCTTTTGTGTTAATTTTCTCAGATAACTCCAAACATCGCTGAGCTTTGTGGCCTCAAACAGACACGGTTTTGGTCCATAAGAACAAAAGTCCAACCCCTGTTAGTTGCACTACAACCTCAAAAGAAATAGCTGTGGAGGAGATCTGAGGAAGAGCAGGTCAGCTTGTCTCACCTCTGCAGGTACGCGATGCCAGTGAAGCCTCAGTGGAGCTGCTGGGCACACCAGTGCTGGGAACCGCGTGGTGGGCTTCCCCTGGGCTGCGTGGGAATGACATCACGAGGGCAATGAGCAGAGAAACAGGGCTGACTTTGAAAGAGGTGTTTATACCTTTCCACCTTACCGGTACTCATGGCTTTCACCTGCAGGAGCTGCCCTGTCCCCACCACAGCCGGTCTCACCACTCTGAAGGTGGGTAACTTTTTAAGCATGAAGTCAGAGGGTTCATGGTTACGGTGGTGAAAGTGGGACTATGGCACAGCTGCTCCAGCTCAGGGGGAGGGAAGCGTGTCTGAAGCTCCTTTATGCCTTTCAATGGCATCATGGCACTGCTTTATTTTTTTTTTTTTTTTAGTTCCAAGTCTGTCAGTATTGATGATGTCCTCCAGCTTTATCTTCCGTGGGTTAGCACTGTTTGGGAGGTCTGTGTTGGAAGAGCAACACCATGCTTGTGAACACGAATGAGACATACAGCTTCACAATCAATTCACTGGCCCATTTCTACATTTGTAGCAGAAACCGGAAACAAAATACTAAATAATTCAGCCCCCACAGTCACAGGCATCCACTAGCTCCCAGTCTGTCTTTTCCAATGGAAAGCATGTGGTTAATTCTCAGTGTTGCCGGCTATGAACCAGAGAAAGCGATCTGGGCTCCTCATGGGAGAGGGGGCTACCAGAAGAGATAGGAGAAGCTGCAGCAATACGGGATAAAATACATTAGCCTTCCCAAGAGAGAGCTCAGCAGTGGTAGGAATCACACGTGGTGAAGTATTTTTATGAAGAGTCAACTCTGTCGTTTTGAGCAGCGACTTGTTCTGAAGATGATCTCTACACATGCTGCGGAGTTAAAGGCTTCATACAAGCGAGAGGAGAGAAGTCAGCAGTTAACACCTTATAAAGATGGCTTGAGATAGGAGGGGAAGGCAGGAATTAAAAAACCAAACCTTGTGTAAAGGTTAATTAAAATATTAATAATGCAAGTTTCAATTATTCATGCACAAATAAAAAGAAGTTTAATGGTAGACACGCACTGAGCATTAGTACGGTGGACATGACTTTGGGATGGAGGAGGAGCAGAGGAAAGCTGTGACTCTCGGCACAGAGAATTACCGCGGAGCACAGGAAATGCTGGACAAGGTGATGGGGTGGGAGGGGATGGCGAGTGCTCAGGGACAGACGGCCATGAGGTGGGGGCCGCCATCCGGGAGGCTCCTGCTCTGGTCAGCTACAGTCCCGTGGGTCTGCAGCGGCCCCCATGGTCCCCATCCCTGCAACACGCTCCAGGCTCAGATGCCAGGAGTGCTGGCTCGTCATCTGAGCGCAGTGGTGCCAGCACGTGCGAGGGGCACGGGCAGGGCAGGACCGCACCGCACAGGCGTACGGCCCGCTTCCGTCAGCGTTACAGAATTGCTTCTACCGCTGTGTCCTGAAGGGCTCGTGGCAGCGCATGGAGCCAAACTCCAGCTTCAGCAGTGCTGTGGTACTGCCATGGTGAGCGCACACCAAAAATGATGGGGTTTATGCTTGTATTTCATAGAATCAAAGAATCTCATTTTCATAGAATCATATTGGTCTATTCTCAGATGTTCGTCATTTCTTGTCATAAATGATTGTATTTGCCAATGTCTATTTACATTGCTATTAAAAAAAAAAAAATCAAATTGCTAAGAAAAGCATGCTACGAGGCACCTTCATTTTGGTAGCCACCATATTTGATCCTCAAATACAGAGTTCTTGTACAACTGAAAAATCCCATAATGTTTTTACATCCTTATTTTCTACAGAGCATAGAATCGTAGGATCATAGAGCAGCCCAGGTTGGAAGGGGCCTGGAAAGCTCATCTGCTCCAACGGGAAAGGGAGCCTGGATGAGGTAATCTTGCACCCTGTCCAGCCGCACATTGAAAACCCCCAGTGATGGGGACTCCACCACGTCACTGTAAAAACATTCTTACTTATATGGAGATGAAACCTCTCCTGGTGCAACTGGTAGCCATCACCCCTTGTCTTCTCCATGTGGCTCCTTGTGAAGAGAGAGCCTCCATCCCCTTTGTAGCCACTGTTTAAGTGCTGCAATGCTGTGAGGAGGTGCCTCCTGAGCCTTCTCCTCTCCAGGGAGATGGGATCTAACTCCTGCAGTCTCTCCCCACAGGGCAGGTGGTCATCTTCATGGCCCTCATTTGGACCCTCTCCAGTCTGCCTGCACCTTTCTTCAATTGTGGGGACCAGCACTGCGTATGACCGATGAGGCCAGGGGTCAGCCAAGCAAGACTACTCTCCAAGCTGAAGCCCCAGTGTCCTTAGCACGACGCTGCAAGGTTCGTCATCCCGTGGTTTGTGCTTGCTGTGACCTGCTGGAACATCAGCTCAGAGCCTGCTGGCTCCGGACACGCAGCCGGCAATTCCGACACATCTCTCTATGCGTGCCCCCGCTGCAGCGTCTCTGTGCAAGTACTCACTTTCGGTGTGGCCATAATTATATTCTTGGTTTCTCTCTTTAAGCTGTCTTTGACAAGTCATTTATATTTTGCCTGCTTTCATGAGCTTTTATAGCGAACGAAAGTTGGCAGGTAATTCTCAACTATCCTACTTGTCTCTTGTCTGTCTGATGATTGATTTCCAGTGGGAGTAAGTTTTGATATTTGAAAAGATCCAGACTATTATTGTTGAAGCTGTGAGTTGTGTAATGGAAGTATCTGTCTGACAAATCCAGAAGGGTATCTGAGCAAAAGGCTCAAAGGCTTAAGGAAATTCTGGATCGTGTGTAAAATATTGTCCAGAGCATTGTCTCTAACATCAGACAGAGAACGGAGAGAGCCACAATGCCAGGAGAGCACAGCCGGGTTGAGGGAAAAAGAAGTGCAAATGGAATATTTCAAAAAAGCCAGAAGAAATATTGGGTTCTGTGAAAACTGAAAGATATGAAAGACAACGGGATGAAAAGGGCCAATCCTGACCTATATATCCAGGCAAAATCCCCGCTGACACAGAGGAAAAATGATGCCTCTGATCTGCACTTGATACCGAGCCTTTGGGCAGACAGAGCTGGCTGAATACTGCTGAAAAGGAAAGAAATCACACAAACCCCAGCGGAGTCAGGGAGCTCGCTTCAGACATATTAGCAGCTCGCTTTGTGTTCAGCCGGGGCTCAAACTGCAGTTTGGGGACAGACAGACAAAAACATCCCACTGGGGGCCAAGACATTTGTGATGAGCTCAGGGGTGGAGCTCTGCCAGGAGAAGTGCTACCGGCGGGAGCTGGTCACCCGGCGAGGCTGCGGAAAGCTGGTTACAGGAGCACGCCCCGGGGTGCTCTGCCAAAGGGCTCGCTTCCAGCCCTGGAAAAGCTGTGTTTTCCTGAAAAATAAATAAAAGTTTCTGTCTTGGTCATAGAAGCCTCCTGTCCTGGTTCCGGCTAGGACAGTGTTAATTCTCACCAGAGCTGGGAGAGGAGCTGGGGCTGGTGGCTCCTGGGGCTGGGCACACACCTGGGATAGGTTACTCATTAGCCCACAGCTGGGACAGCTAATTACCCAAATGAGCCCCAGGGCTGGTCCATCCCAGGGCCATCCTGCTCAGGGGATAAAGTGGGGCTGGGGCTGAGGGGCAGGTTTGGCTGCTGGGGAGGGAGCTGGGCACCAGGATCCCCCCTGAGCTGCTGTGCTGTGAGTTATGTGCTTACGGGTGTTCTGTTACTGGTTTTGTTTTCCCTCTCTGTTTTCTTCTCTTCTGCTCTTCTTTTAAACTGTTTTTATCTCAACCGACAAGTTTTGCCTTTTTTTCTCTTCCAATTTTCCTCCTCATCCCATTGCGGGGGGGGGGGGGGGTTTCAGGGGGGGGGGGGGGGGTGTGTCAGTGACGAGAGGAGCGAGTGAGTGAGTGACTGCGTGGTCAGTAGCTGCTGAGTTGGGCTAAATCATTTCACTCATGACACTTCCCTTCATGCCTCATGTCCTGACCCAAGTAACCAACTGGACTGAAGTAACACTCATTTTAGAGAATATACATTGTTCATGGTAAAGCATGTGACCCATTCTGAGTATGCTGTGCCCTCCTGCACATGGAAAACCCGCTGTAAGTTCTTGAGAGATCCCTCTGTTTTGGAGCCAGGTGGACAAATACATTTTCCCTCTCCCATGGAGCTGAGGAAAGGACACCATCCTTATCTCAGGGCAGTAGGCGCACAGGAAAGCAGTGTCATGCATGCGAGGAGACATCATTAGAGGGAGGTAGACTGTGCTCCTGTATGTAAAATTAATTCTGAAGTCTCAGTTTCTCCTGCAACGCTGGTGCTCTGTGCTACCTTGTCACTGCGCTGGGTGAGCAGTGGCGGTGGGGATGGAACTGCCTGTGAGTGACCCAGACAGCGGTGTGCTAAAACAGGAGATGGCGGTGATTCCAGAAATTACCTTGTCTCACGGCTTCACAGGGGAGAGGGGCAGCACGCACTTTACCTGTGAAGTGCTGTTCCCAGTTTGCACCAGTTTCTATGGTTTCCTGTCCTGCAGAGTATTTCTGCCACCTCCTGTAAGGCACCAGGGCACCGAGTCTGGTCGCCTGCTGGGACCAGCCCGCTGCCGGGAGCGGGTAACTGGTGTCTGTGGGCTGTGGGGAGGAGGGCAGGGCAGCCCGGGGGGCACCGTGCTCCTTCGTTGCTCAGGAGCCTGCAGAGCAGGGCCCCGGCGTGGCGGGTGCTGAGGCCCTGATGGGGACACGTGGATGGATCCACATTTCTGCTCACCCCGAATTCCAGGCATGGGGGTTTCACAAGGGGTTTCAGGTGCTGGTTTCCTTAGCTCTGTGCGACGTGGCAGTGTAAACTACTGGACACTGAAAATAGAGGGCTGGACACAACTGGTGGGGGAATCCTTGTCCCAACACACAGCGGTTTGGAAGGGTGAGGTGTTGCTACAGGCAGACATGCCATTCCTGTTTCATGCTTCATGGGACCCTGGGACAAAATGTATTTGTATCTGTGTATGTTATCACCGCTGTGCCAAGAGGAGGTCCCCACAGGTCCACTTCAAACACAGCTGCGGGGACCTGCGCGCAGGGTGCCTGGCCCTGGAGGGGTCTCCTCGGCAGCCGATCCCTGTGTGCCCTTGTGCTCGCACTGCGGTTATGGTGAACTGGTACTGGTACGCTCTAGCCCTTCTGCTGTGTCACAGCAGTCACATCTTCCTGTTGTCCCTGCCCCTCGAACAGCTTCCAGCTGAGCTCATCTGACCTAAGATTTCCTAGTGAGACCCACAATAGCTTTGGAACATTTCCATCTCAGATGGCAATGCCCGTGTTGAAGAGGCATTTGGTCAATGCCCTTAAATAATGTGATTCACCTCTGGTCACCCTGCAAGCAGTCAGACAGTTGGATGAGATGACCACTGTAGGTCCTTTCCGATTGACCTATCCTATCCTATTCTTCCTCCTACCTCTTTCTTCCCTGACAGTACATGCTAAGGAAATCTTTGACCACATTTCTTCCCAGCCCTGCGCTAGGAGAAGGGACTGAGTGGACAACCATGTGCCAGCCTAGGCACTGGCTCTGTCACGCTGTGGGAAGGAGGCATGTCCCTTCTGATGGGGTGAGAGCTGTGGGTCGTCTTTAGGTAACTTGATCACCTAAGCAAATTTGCAAATATTGCGTCCGGTTTTTGAAAGTCGTCTACATTCATCCAGTTCAGCTGGGTTTCCACAGGATGGCAAACCCCCATATCTCTGACTCTTGTGAAGCTCACTCTGAAGTGGGACATGCTCCTCAACTAAATGGTTGCAAATCTTTTTGATGTGAGCAATACCTGTTCATTTCCCTGTGGATTTTTTTTCCTCCTTGTATTCATTTTTAGAAATGCCTGAGCTGTTTCCCGTGGAAAAAAAATGCTAAACCAAAAGAGCCTGAGAACAGCAGTACTCCCTCAGAGAGAAGGTCCATCCAGCTCAATACTGGGTTTCCAAAGCGGCCATGTCTAAAGGAGAGCATACGACCAGTGCAAGTCTACTTCTGCCAGGGTCCTGGGGTGCTCGTAGGCCTGAGTGGCTGGGACCGGCCTCCCCTGGGACCCCCCCCACACCATCTCCCCCCAGGGCCCAGGGGACGTGGTGTCTCAGCTCAGCCCAGAGCCCTCAGTCCCTGCCTGAGCCGCGTTGTTGATGTGCCTGTCTCTGCCCTGTCTCCTGGATGGGCCGGGGACCGGCACTGCAGAGAGCTGCCCTCCTGGAGCTGCCCTGCAGAGCCAGGTCAGAGCTTGTCAGGCACAGCTCCAGGCGTAACATAGCGTAGCCATTCCATCCCATTTTATTCTTCCATTCTGGTACCACTCTGGATGTACCTCGGTACGTGGCGGTTTCTATGGCTACCTCACAGTGACGGCACATTCAGCAGCGCTGCTGCTCTCTCACGGTGCTTTACGGATTCTTACGGTCCTGTCTGTACAAACTACACTTGTTTGTACAAGGCAGCTTGGAATGCTTCAATGTATTCTTGTCCTAGGAAAACAAACCTCACCTACACAAACCTTACCTGGCTCTCCTCTCCTCTGATGAGCTCAAGAACAATTATTTCAACTGTTTATATTTAAATGTTTCTCAGATTGTAACATACTGTTAAATTAAAGCTACCCATCTGGTAGATTGCTGTCTGGACGTGCTGTCCATCTGGTAGGTTGTTGGTTTTGGGTCTCCGTAAGAATACCAACTTTTTCTCCTTTTTAATCCTGAGCAGAACTGGTGCAATGGTCCCTGCCTACGCAGGGGCACAGCGACACTCGAGGCTGGGCCCCCTCCGGGTACCTCCTGGGAGGGGTTTTACTCTTCCTGGCCATAGCACTTGTGTTCAAAAGACATTTCACTGTTAAACTTGCTCTTTGCTTTTGCATCCTGCGTGGTCTTAGTTCAAAATCCCGGCTGACCTCTCACTCCTGTTCCCGTTCAGCCACCTCTGGGCTCTGGCGGAGTGCCGGGCCGCTGCCCGTGCGCCTGTCCACGGGTGTTTGTGTGTCCACACGCGTACAGGAGGGCACAGCGGACGGCCGTCACCTGGGGCCGGCGGAGGTGTTACCCAAAGAGGGGCCAAAACACCGGCTCTCGCCTTGGGAAACCCCGCACCGCCCGTGCCTCCCTGCACCACCAGTGCTGCCTGCACGAGCTGGGCTGCAGCTCCACCTCCCTTTATCTGCCAGACAGAGTGAAATAAAGCAAATTAAGCCAATTACAAACCCTCAGCAGGCTTTTGGTTTCAGTAGCGCTGAGGACGATCGCTTCCTTCTGCACAGGCTGGGCTTTGTGATGGAAATCGGGCATTACCCTGCCATTGTGGCCCGCCACAAAAAACGGGTTTCCCTGCTGTTTTCAAAGCCCGATGCAAGCTTCTCTTTGGATTGTCACAGTAGCTGTGACAATGGCCAGGAATTCACATTATTTCTCCCTTTTTTAGCCATCACTTCAGCTTTCAGACAGCGGCCGGGTAGCTCGCTGCCAGCCGCGTTCTGCGGTGCGGTGAGAGGAGTGTGATGAGTCGGCCCGGTCTCTGCCCCTCGCTCACCGGCCGCTAAGGACAAACCCCGCAGTGTGACGCGGGGAAAACGCCAAAAACTGTCTCCCTGGTCAAGGCCCCGCCGTTTTAACTGTACGGATGCCTTTATTTCGCTGTCAGAGCTATCGGTGAGGCCGTAAGTCCCTGCAGCTCGCACTGCGGGGCGATGGCGCGGGATGCGGGGCCGGCGCTGGTGCGGGCGGCAGGAACCCGCCGCGGGGCTGGCGGGGCCGGGGAGCTGAGGGTGGCAGAGCCCAGGGGTGGTGGGGAGGCTGCGGGGCCCAGGGGGACCCCGGTCCGGCCCCGGCGCGGCTGCGGGGATTCCGGCTCAGCGGGGAGGGCAGCCCGGCGCAGCCCGGCCGCGGCCCTGGGGAGGAGCAAGCCCAAAATACACCCGTCTTCCAGAGACCCGCAAATTTCCGGAGGACGAGGAGGGGTCTGTTTTCCCACGACTGATGGATCCATGCACGGAAGCGTGCAGAGAGCTGCAGCGTCATATTTAAACACGGAGAGAGATGCTGTAGGGTATCTCGTTAGCAGACTCTTCTCTTTTTACTAATCAAGTCAGTGTGAATAATTCTGCTTGAGATTGTATTTGATTGTATTAGTGAATTATAGACTTGAAAAGTCCTTTTTTTTTAAGTCTGCAGAAAGCAGCAGCATTATTACTGAACTATTTTTAGAGAATTTTGCAGATAGCGTGCTCTGTTCTTTTACTGTTTCATTATAACAGGATTGTACGTATCGACCTCCAAGGAGAACGAGATGTGCCCTGCACAGGTGGCTGTAAGAGAGGTTTGTACGATGAGCAGGTATGTTTGCTGAGTCACAAGGCATTCCCACCCTCTGTCTGCCCAACAGCAGTGGTGATCCCATGCCGAAAACACTGATGGTGCTGTTGCTCCTGGCAATGCGGTAGAGGCGCGGGCCAGACCTGTGGCGGGCGTCAAAGCCCAGGGCCAGGGCTCGTGGCTGTGAGCAGACCCTGGCCGGTGGCTGCCGCTTTTGCTAGGCTGAATTGGCGCCCAGTCAGAAATCCGCCTTGTTTAAATCAGGTTTGTGAGCTGGGCTGAGGGTGATGTGCTGGACTGCAATATTTATTATTGCTGGACTTGATGACCTTAGAGGTCTTTTCCAACAGTAATGGTTCTATGATTCTGCACCCTGGAGATCTTTTATACCACGTGTCTGAAAACAGTGTTGATGAAGGTTAATCCTCCATTGCTTCGACTGAAAATAGGAAACCAGATGTGTGCCCCACGTCAGCCCCATCTCTCATTGAAAAGTGCTGAATGTAACAAATACTAAGGCAAAATTACTGCATGTTACTTTAGATGTGCAGTTAGCAGAGCCGGCTGTTAATTAGGCTCTGTTAATCAGCAGCACCCTGTGTCAGCACAGAAGCGGTGGGCAGGGCTGGGCTCTGGAGCTGCTCCTTCCAGCAGTCCTGGTGGGAAAGGCGAGCTGCATGGAATTCCTCATCCCTGTGCGGGTGTCGTGAACTCGCAGTCCTGATCTGGGGATTGCTCAGGCCGGGTGAGTAACACAAGGGAAAATGCAAAAGCAAGATTTCATGATTTCTGGTGTGACTTCCACTTCCAAGAATTTAGTTAAACCCAGACCTCTCCAGACAATTTCAAAGTCAGAAGAGGAATCTAAAAGTTCATGTCCTGCCATTCACAATGAGCATTAAGAGAAATTCCTCTCGGTCTGGCCTTGCCAGGTATTGTCACCAGTGGTTGAGAAATACATCCAGTAACTGGACAAAGAACAACCCTGCTCTTCTTTTCAGATCACCATTATATGCAATTGTGTTTTTGGTTTGGTACTTTCGGATCCCTAAAATAAAATTGAGCAGAGTGAAAAGGGAGGTGTACTCCTAGGCTGCATGCTCACTGATGAAGGAAGAGATAACTCCTACCTCCATCCTGCTCTGACTGCAGTGCTGCTAAATAAAACCCAACGGTGCCACTATAGTCTTAAAGCTCATAGGCAAAATTGCATTTTTTAAATCACACATAACTTGCCTGCACTGACAACATACCAAATGGATGGGAGATGTTTTCTGCTCCAGTGATAAGGAATGATTTATCCGCCAAGCTTGAAGTTATAATTACAGGTGGAAGCTGAGGGAACGTGTGAAGTAGATTTCCGTGTAACGTTAAACCTCAGTGACGGTCCTTTGAGGCCACAGAGGTTTTAAGGCCATCGCACGGCACAGCTCCAGCTGTTAGTAAGAGTCATGGGGAGCTGCTCTCTTTCCAAGCGATTTTCCAGAAAGGGAGCAATCTCGGATGGCCTTGCAGCCCACCTGGACCACTCCAAACAGGAGTTCTTTATTTTCCCTTGGAGATTCAAAGCCTGCGGTCTTCTGTAGCAAGTTATTGCGTGGGCACTGCCAGCACAGGTAAAGGGATCGCTTCTAGTCATTCCGTTAGCACCCAGCAAGACAAAAATATTCTGGAGTTAATGAGGGATTTAATAACAAGCAATTAGTAACAACGCCATCGTCTTCACTCTGGTTCATGAATGGCAGCTTTGCCCGTTGGCTGTGTTGGCGCAGGGAGGCTGACGCTGCCCATCAGCACGCCGCAGCGGCACTGGCAGACGGTGCACCGTGCTGAGCCGTGTTCTCTGCGTTGCCCAAAGGACACCAGCCCAGCAGGGCCAGTAGCTAATTGCCTGTGTGTTGGGCTTAGAATCAGGCAAACAGCTAGCCTGGGCCACCTAAGTATGCCTGCCAGCAGCCGTGACAGCATTCGCACCACAACCAGCATCTGAAGGGAGGAGGAAACAGAAGCACTGTGAGACCGAGGGCCGGCCTCCCTCGACAAGAGCAGGGTATTAAAGCATCATGTCGAGTCACAGTGCTGTCTTCATTCAGTCCGTAATCGGCTGAAATGTTGGCTCTTACACCAGTGACAGACCAAGAAATTCGTCATTTCATTCCCATGCCCATCAAAGCGCTAGCAGGACAAGCAACCACTGAAATGGTGGAATGTATTTAAACAGTGTGCAAGCCTACATTACCTGCTGCTGGCAAAAATTACCCCAAATCGTGTCCATGCAGTGTCCTGGCTTAATTAGAATCATGTGTCAGGTTAAGGCTTCCCTGGGGTTGGGGCCCACAGTTGTGTCGAATGGCAACCAGAGTCAAAGGAAAACCAGTCTGAGTGTTTGCCAGCCTGTTTGCAAGACTCCGGTGGACGCTTTTGTGCTGAGTGAATTAATAAGTTTTACTCTGTTTCCTCCACAGAAGGCAGATAAGAAGCCAAAAACCAAGAAAGAAGCACAGCCAGAACAGTCAACGTTTGCTTTAAGGAGTGGAAACCATGGTTAAGTTTCTAGACCATGAAGCTGCAAGCTTCCTCAAATTAAATTAATTTAACGGTTTATACATTTCCTCCATAGAGATGTGGGTACCGGAATGTGAATTTCCAGACGAGCGCAGGAAGATCTGGCACCCCACAGCACGGTATGGATGCCGTGTCTGCATCAGGGACAGCTGGGAGAGGGACGGCCGCTCCGGGCAGCGCCCAGCGCCTGCAGCCTCTGGCTCTGGCCCCGCTGGCTCCAGCAGCACCCCTTCCCATGGACCTGGCCAAGCCGCCGCCGTGAGTCGGTGGGGAGCCAGAGGCTGCACGAGCCATCCCGAGGAGGGGCCTCTGCGGACACCCAGCGTGGTACCCGGCCAGCGTGGCGGCAGCGGCACTGCGGGCAGTCCGGGCTCCCACCTTCACCTCACTTCCAGCTTCGGCTCCTGCGAAAGGCTCTCTGTCAGTTCTTCACCAAAAAGGTTCTGTACTCCCATTCTCCAAATTACTTTTTAGTCATTTGGCCAACCCCAAATTCACCTTCTGTCAAATGTTTTTCCCTTGTGTCAAGAGCGCAATTCCTGTTACTCTGTTCCTCACATCCACTTTAGCCTAATAGCGTCTGTAAATAATGAATTTGCATAACGAACTGTATTTATGAAAACCAGTTGCACTCTGTGTGGGTGACCTTGTGACTTCAAACAAGCTAACAACCTTTGAAGTACTGCCAAGATGATGTAGTAGTACACCACCACTCCTTCGGCCAAGGAGGGACCCGACCGTGGGCAGCACAGGTACGCAGACCGGCCGCTGGGCGGTAGCGGGTTTAAAGAGCTGCTAGGGTATGTGAGCTACATGGGCAGGCTTGCCTTGCCTGATTTATTGGCTGGATATATAAGCCCAAGACAGAAGTTGGCTGGACTTCCACAAAAGTAAAGGCGAAAGTGGCTGAATACGAACATCGCCAGCCACAGCCTGACTGGGTACCGCCCGCCCGCACTGGGGGAGCTCCGGCACAGCCCAGCCAGCCTCCCTGCCTCCTGCACGTCTGCAGCCCATGCGCCTCTCCTGACACGTGCGTGTTAACAGAGCACAGTGCTTCTGAAAATGATGAAAGAAAGGCAAGTGACCAATTTCTTATGTTACAGGAAGTTTCTTGCACTGTGGCAAGATTTAAAAGCTGTTGTTACGAGAGGATGCTTCAATTTAGATTCTTGGAACACTCAAGTATTAGTGGCATTGCACAAATAAAATACATCCAATTTTGCCTCTCTTCTTCAGGAAAACTGAATTTGGTTGCGAAATAACTCATTTGAGGCCTGAGACTTTATTCATGTAGTCTCAACTTAAATTTAGTTTCTCCCACTGTTTGTTAACTCACAGGCCCTTTCTATTCACACATTCCCATTTCCATCTGTAAGCTACACTTCCCTTTCTTTTCTTTCTTTGTCACAAAAGTCCCCAGTCATCTTTATGAAATCTCTGAAATTGAAAAGTACTGAAAGGGATTCTTCAGCAGTTACAGACTCTCCAGGAAAGTGACGCTAAGCTAGAACTCCAGGTTAGGAAGGAGATGGGCACTGCTCTGCCCAACCAGGTGCCCAGCCAAGGAGGTGCTGGGTTTCCATCCAGGAGAGGCTGCACCCCATCCACTGCCTGGAAGGAGCCTCCTGCACTCCGCAGGCAGATTGGCCACCATCTGCCTCCGTCGGACCCTCCTGCAGCGCAGCAGGTAGAGGAAACCGCTGGAGGCAAACACATCAGGTCAGACCCGGTCTGGCAAGCTCGAAGTTTTATATCTCCTGCAAAACAGATTAATGACTACAGCTAATCCGAAACTGTGCTTTCTCTCACAGAAATTTCGCATGGAAAAAACCTGTGGAAGTAATTTCCATGAAAACCTTCCATAAAACTAAAAAGTTATTTTTTCAGAGGCGAGAAGCAATTGCTAAATTCCCAGATTTCTCTCTATTCTCAAATGAGCTGCCCCTAGGGAGGTGTTTTCAAACCAGAGGTCTCCATTCTGTGCAGAGCTGCAATACTTTTGAGCAGAGCCACAAGCCTGACAGAATTCAGTCTAATCCAATATTCATGTGAAAATCCGATGTTGCACTAAATTATCAGCATACGTATGGGACTGTGACTGGGAAGTTTCGGAGCTCCTGCAGTAGGGAAAGCCCTGGCCTGTGCTGCTCCTCGGAGCTGCTTTAAGCCGCGGTTTTTGCTGACTGCCCTGTTCCGAGTTGTGCCTGCAGTGCCCAGCTCAGCCTTGCTCAGCTCCGTCCCATTTGACAGCGCTGGCAATCAGTTTTACAGTGTAAAATCTGGCATTTTGCAGATCTTTCAGTGAGCAATGCAGAAGGCGTTTGGACAAGTGCAGCAGGGTGACAGCAATGCGGATCATGGCATTGGGGGTGCGGGATGAGCCAGCCTGAGCAGCTGCCCGGCAGCATAGGCCAGCACGGGAGGACCAGCTCCTGCTGCTGCTTGCTGTCCCCCACAAAGGTATGTTTGTGTTTCATGGACTTAAACGTGTGCTGGAAAGCAGTGTGGAATAAACGGCATGGGTGCCTCTCTTTAACGCGTGCAATCAGCATCCACCAGCCACCTCTCTGCCTCATGGAGAGCACTGCCGCGTTCTTTATTTCTTGTGACAACGGCCAGAGACCAGAACTTTAGTTGGACGTCTCCAAGCCTAGCCCAGGGCCTGGTGCTGACGCGCTGTTCAGCTGCGATGCGCCGGAGCGGCTCCCACACTGAGCTGGTGTCCCTGTGCCTCCTGCCCTCTGGGCTCGGCGGCTGCACGGGGCACGGCTGGCTCGGGAAAATGCCCTCGGCTCTGGGGTGAAGACGCGCTGACATCAGGCCATCACAGGCCAGCTTATAAGGCAAACATCCCAGATATCCCGTATGGGCCGTGGGGGGACCTGCCCTCTCCACGGAAAACGCCCAAAAGGTCACTCTCCTTTCAGATGCCCCAGCCAAGGGTCACTGCTACATAAATGGGCTTGAGGAGACTGCGGGCTGCTGTCATGCAATAACAGTGGGAAGCACTTCAGCAAAAAGACTTAAATGTGCCTCTTCGTAACAGTCTTTCCATTTTAAATGCAATCAACAAACTGCTCTTTCCAGTGAGGCAAGATGGAAGTACCGAGGAAACAGTAAATGTGCATTACTCACGACACACAACACACTGAACAGCCCTGCAATTATTATTATTTCTGACAAGCCATAAATAATGTAGCAGAAGAAACAGTCCTGATGAGAGGAAAGGGATCCACGTCACTTCTGTTTATCAGCTCTGCCGGAAAGAGGAGTGTTTGACTGGGAGCCCCTCCAGGCTGTTTCCCCCCTGCTTCCCACAGAGGTGCTGGTTGGGACACTGGCCGGGACTGCTCCAGGCCCCCTGCCTGCCTTCCCTGGGGCTGGAGAGGGGGTGGCTCAGGGACCCTTATCGACCTCCAACACCCAAACACGACGGATCGATTCCCTGCGGATGGCCAGCACCAACACTTGAAGGAGAGCGCCTGGCCAGGAAGGCCTCGCTACGCTTTAGGACCTGCAGCCCTTCTCTGGGTGCATTTCTCGAGATAAATAATTTCATATGTCTCGTGATTTTCAGGGTTTTACAGGAACAGTTTCCAAGAAATGGCCTCAGCCCTGAACCAGTTGGAAAAAGGCTTTCCTGAGGGCAGGAGGGCATCTGTGCTGAGCACCAGCGGGAACAGCAGAGCCATGGGGTCTTATGGTTTTGCAGCACCCAGGAATGGAGTAAAATTCATTCCTTGGGCTTGGTAAGGACTTCTGCCAAGGAACCTACAAGATTAAGAAATATGAGAAGTAAACCAAAGGATCCATCAGAGCGGCTAATGGAAGTCCTGTTGCGGGATGGAGGTGTGGAGGCCAGACCTGCAGATGGGCTGTCTCCAGCCCTTGCCCCACCAGCAGACCGTCACTGGCAGGGCATGACGTGAGTTCGACGCACAGCTCACTGGCCCACGCCCTCAAAACATGACACAAAGCTTGCTGGTGTGCCCACGTGGGGAAAGTGCCCCCAAATCCCTGAACAACAGAGCAACCCAACCTGCTCACAGTTTTTTATTTTTTGAGAATGAGGATAAAAATTTGGATGAATGAGGAGAAAGGTAAATAAAATTTTCCGGTAGAAAAAGTTCAGGATTTCAAACTAATGTCTCATTTTGGCTTGGATAGGAGGAAAAAATTGCCTTTCTTATTCTTTTCCATTCCTTTTTTCTAGTTTAATGAATTTCCATAATGAGCCTGCCTCATCTTAATTTTTTAAATCCACAAGTGAAACATTGATGTGGAGAACTGCAAACTCTATCACGCATAAAATGTCCTTCTTGACAACTGTGACATTTCACTGAGATGATAAAACTTTGGCTGAAAACTTTAGCCACTGGGCAAATGCAAGGTTTCTCTGAGCTTTGCTGAGAACCTGGAGCTAGCAGTAAATTACAGCCTTGCACTTACTGGTTACCTGGAACAGCTTAGCCAGTTCACCAATGAGAATCTCAAATATTTTGCAAAATATCAGACTTTTCCAAAAACCACTGTAAACTTCTTGCTTAATTTTGTGACATCAAATCCTGCCCTCATTTTTACCTCCTCAATTTTCCCTTTGCTCGTGAGAGCATGGAGTCTCCTGCTGATAGCAAGTTGCAGTAAATTAAGTTTATCAGACATGTTTAAGATAGAATTGTTAACTCCAGCTGAAATAATTCTATAGATTCCTCCTGCATGCAAAGAGATTCAGTTGGGAGATTTTATCTCTGTAACTATGTGATCTATATGTGTAAATATCAAAGGCGTCAGCTAATCAGAAGGCTTTTAAAATGCCAGAAGCCCTGAGCATGGCTGTGTGCCAGCACCCAGCGCGCCCCGTCTGAGCATGCAGGCAGCGGAAAGACGGGACGTCCGCCGCAGAGCACACAACCCCCTCTGCCAGTGCGCCTGAAAGCCGCTTTGAGGGCAGACCGCCACGTCCTGTACGCTGCCGCTGGGGTTTCTCTGGGCAGCGACACCTGCATGGATACAGCAGACGTGGAGGGGGAAATACGAGGAGCACACGTGTTCTCATGCAATATGCATGGAAACTTCACGGTCCACGGTTCATCCTGGGTTGCTGCTGCTCCTGCTCCACGGTGAAGGACAGCTGTGACTGCGACCAGGTGACTGCGTGGACCGAGGTGACCTGCGCTGAGCGGCAGCTGCTCTGCCTGACCTTCTGCGCATTGCTTATCTGTCACCCAGCCAAGCACCAAACGTGGCAGAAAAGGGTTCAAAATCAAACCATGCAATCTTATTCCACAAGGAAAAAAAGTGGGAAGATGTCTGCGTCCGTGCAGCACACGTTCCTCTGTCAGCACAGCTGTGGCGTGAGACTGCTTCGAGGGGTGATGCTTTTCTGTCTGTCCTTTAAACTTGGTCTGTGATGAGTTTTGGTGTGCTGCCTAGTTCATGCGTTGTGAGGAACAGTGTAATAATTCCTCATGCATCCCCTTCAGCCCCTTTTTGGATATCATTGTGCTGTGCAGACAGCTCTTGCTGCAGCCTGCAGCGTTTCAGCGCCCGTGGTTACACTTGGCACGAAAGCCTGTGGGCACTCCTGGTGCCCTGCTCCGCTCGGTTCCTAACTCTCAGTCATCCTCCCTGTGAGGGGGGACCGCAGCTGCATGAAGCCCACTGTGGGTTGCACGGAGAGCGGCGAATAACACTGTCTGGGTTGGCTTCTGTTCTGGTGTAAAGAGACTCTTGGGATCCTCTTTGCCTTTTGCTGTCCCCAAGAGCTGGACTGGTGCCAGGCATTCCCAGTGGCATGTAAAACACACATTTTCCCTTATTCCTAACCAGAAATAGGTAATTCCTAGTTACGCAGAGCAAACAGTTCCTTTCACCCCCCTCCTCGCCTTCTGGCAGTGTCAAACTTACCCAGTGGAAGGCACTCTGGGCAGGTTTGGGTAATGCCCACACTGTGTCCCCACTGGTGACTGTGTTTTCCAGGTTATCCATGGATAATACTCCCTGAAGGTATTGTCTGTGCTTTCTGTCCTCTCTCTTACCTCACTGATTACTCTCACTCCCCAGACAGCCCACAACACCGTTGTTTCTTAAAGAGCCTTAGGACCTGACCAGAAACTTACTGAAATGCACATACACTGCAGTAACCAGACCCTTTTAACAAATTTGTTGGTTTTCTTCTGAAAAATCTGGAAAAATGTGTCCCTCTTCTGGCTAGGACAGGGTTAATTCTCACCGGAACTGGGAGAGGAGCTGGGGCTGGTGGCCCCTGGGGCTGGGGACACAGCTGGGATAGGTTACTCATTAGCCCACAGCTGGGACAGCTAATTACCCAAATGAGCCCCAGGGCTGGTCCATCCCAGGGCCATCCTGCTCAGGGGATAAAGTGGGGCTGGGGCTGAGGGGCAGGTTTGGCTGCTGGGGAGGGAGCTGGGCACCCCTCTGAGCTGTGGAATGGTGAGTTGTGTGCTTAAGTACTTTCTGTTATTGGTTTTGTTTGTTTGGTTTTTTCCTCTCTGTTTTCTTTTGCTCTGTTGTTCTCTTAACCTTTTTTTTTTTTAAATCTCAACCCACGGGTTTTGCACCCTGGAGCTGTGTGGCCCAGCAGCAGCGCCCACCGGCCATGAGCTGTGCGCGGGGCTCGGCACGCCTGCTCTGCCCGAGCTCGCTGTCCACTGCCCGCAGCTCGCCTTTCCCCAGCTGAGCGGTGACAGTGGCTTCTCTCCTCGGCCCCTGTCTGTGTCTGAGCAGCTTTGCTTCTGCTTTCCCTCGCGCGGTGCCACCCCAGCTTCACCCCGCGACGTCCTGTGCGGGACAGTCCCCGCTGTCCCGGCAGGGGAGCAGGGCTGTGGGTGGCGCGGGTCCAGGTCTCCTGCCAGGCGGTAGGTAGGCCGCCCTAGGCCGTGTCCTCAGAGACCCGATGGAAACCGGGAGCGAGGGAGGAAAAGGCCTTGAGCTGGCGAAGCCTGGGGGTGCCGAGCTGCGCGTGGCTGCCAGGGGCTTTTGGGCGGTGCGTTCCTGGGAAGCGTGTGCCGTGTTCGTTGTGTGAGCTCGGGACATGGGCCTTGCTGCTAAAGGTTCACTGGAACTCAAAAGGGACTGAGTAGATTTATAAAAGGAAAAACAATTCCGGGTTTTTTTAAAACAAAACCACTCGAGCCACAAATCACTGGAAATTGCAAGAATACTCTGGGATTGCATGCTTTAATCTCTTTTCCAGTTAAGTGCTGTCAGCCAGGTAAGTCTGTTATCTTTGCTTTTGGGTCTCTCTCATCCCCATATTCTCCATATTTCACATCAATTTTGGTGCATTTTCTGCATTTATAAACCAGACTGAGATTTTCTGGCCTCAGAATTTCATCTGCAAAGTCAGCATGCGTTTTCCAGACCCGTGTTCTGTTATTCCCAGCAGTAGGCTTCAGTTCTTCTCATGACACAGTACTCTGATGTGCACAGATCTTTTGGATCTGGATTTGGAAGTACATCGCTTTCTGACACGCTTGTGCTGTCTAAGTGGTTATATGGATTTTTGGTCGAAGCTAGCGGCTGTTTGTGTTTTCTGCTGTATCCCTCACAGTGGAAAACGTGAGTACCTTTCCATGTTGCAGAAATAATAAACTTATAGCCCTGGTAATTTAAATATATAAATAGAGTAAAATCTGTAAAGAGAGGTTATATTTTTTAATAGAAGCACTGATATGGTAGGTGACACTTCAGATCTGAAGAGCTTTTGTTTATGAAATGTTGCCTGTTTTCCTCTGGCTGTATCAGGTGGGAAGACACAAGATCCTGTCTCTGCTGTAAATCTCCCTTGCTTACATCCTCAGAGCGTGGTGGCTACACAGCCCTGCTGCTGTGCACGTGAGGCAAGCGATGTCGTTTGTCCTCTGAGGGAAAGCATGGCAGGTTTGGGATCCCAGTCAGTGGTTTTAAAAATAGTCTCACGAAGCTGCTTATGTAAGTGTTAATTTGGTAAAAAATCCCCTATAAGCCAGAAATGTTTGTGTTCCCTTCCTTTAAATTTACATGACGATGCATTCAGGAAGAAGCCCCTTTTATGTTTGGTACTGCACGGAGCCTCGCCTTCCTGAAACTAGTATCTATCACGATACAAATGTCATTTTAAGCTGTTGGTTGCTGACATAATTAATGGAATACAGAGCACAGCTGGTATCATATGATGCACCAAACAGGATCTGATCGGTTACACACATCACAGAAACTATTACTTATTGCAGACTTGGCCTCCACATTTTTCTACACCTCCAGTTTGTGACCACAATGCTGTTCGGTTTTGCCTCTTCAGGTGTCCTCTTCATAATTTATTTATTTTTCCTGATTTTTATGCATTTATTCAGTCTATACTGAATAGTGGTGATTATTTATCACTGGACCGCGTGGCACGAACCCTGCTTGGCTGGCGTTCAGCTGTCTGGAGGTACCTCGTCTGTTTTGTATTTGCCTTGGACATAAGTCATAAGCCACCATGGCTGCTCAGAAATATACCCTGTTTTTCCTGCAAGATAAATATATAATTCTGCAAAACAAACACACAAAGTGTAAATATATACTTCAATATTTTTTATGCACTTTTGATTAAATACGAATCAACCATTTGGGAATATTTTCCTCTTTTCTGGAAACTGTTTTTAGTTGCAAGCCCTTTCCATTTGCTGTTTCAGGTCTCCCTGTACCATGCCTCCTACTTCATTTCCATGGAAATGGACATTAAAAGGACATTAAAAACAGAAGGCAGGGAATAGAAAATGAAAAAAAAAAAAAAAGACAACCTGAGCTTCCAGTAGAAGTGGAATGTCATTAAGGAACCATTCCTCGCACTTTTCACAAGACAGTGTCCCCCTGCCCCAGAAGTACTTTTTCATCCAACATAATGGCCTGGTCAGAGCCTTTGCAAGCTGATTCTGCCTCTGCACCCACCTGAATAAACCCTGCTGTGTGCTGGGTCACCCCTTCCATCACCACTCATGAGATCTCCCTGGCTCCGGGTAGGAACAAGTGCCCGTTTTCTCTCGCCAATATTAACGCTGTTACCTTTGCCTCCCAGAGTGCCATCACCCTTCCATTTTCAACCTTTCCACCCCTCGTGGCAGGGAAGCCAAGGACTGACCCACAGACAGGACTAGTGCCAGTTTAATGGCCCTGAATAAAAGCGAAACAAGATATTCCCTTCTTCTTCATGGCCTGCAACGCACTGCGTGCGTGGCCCAAACTGTTGTACGGGAATGCCCAGCTCCTGGCTCTCACCGTCAGGACTGTCGTCAAGCTGCCATGAGAACGGCACAGGTAGACAAATCACCAGCCAGAAATTCCTGGCAACCTGTCCTCCGTTAGCGTTACGAGAAAGGTGACAGCTCTGTGTGCTGGCCAAGTTAAGAAACAATCTGAACAGAGACGTTACCTTTGATTACTGGAAGGGACAGAGCGTCCCTTGGGGCTGGAACAGGGTTGTTCCAGGTAGCTCACCGCATTAGGAGCAAAGTTGTTAGTTAAACTGACTAATACTCATGAACCACCAGGACGAAGTGATTTGCACCCAGGAGCTCTGTGGGATTCGGGTACGATATTGCCAAATGGCCCATTGCAGCCCGTAGCCCCCCGCTTACATCACTGGCCCCAGATTGCCCTTTCTAAGGCGCTCCGGGGGTCACGCTGGAGGCCAGCCGGGTGCTGGGCTCGAAGTATTCCTCACGGAGCAACGGAAGCCCTTGAGAGTTGTTACACCAGCCTTAAATTCATTATTAACAATGCAGAACTGCTAATTGCAGAACTATAATGTGGAATTTGATAATTGCTTACTATACAAACACTGTAACGATTTAAAGAATGCATCTAATTACTGGCTCTTGACAGAAAGCAGGCTTTTGAAATAAGTCCAGGGCTGGTAGAGTGGCTCAGCATCCTCACAGAGCGCCTACAGATGGGGTTACAAGCCAAGGCCAAGCAGATCCTCCAGTGGTTGCTGCTGAAAGGGAAAAATATTGCTCACACACCTCTTCCTCATCCTGCTTCCACTCCTGGGTGTGCTGGATCTCTTCTGCAGCAAGGGGCTGAGAGAGAGGCCAGCAGGCCCTTGTTGGTACCATTTTCTGGCCTCAGTGGGGGTTTAACTTCAAAATTAACCCAAGAATAGCCTGTGTTTTGTGAATCACATGGAAGCCGTGTTGAAGATTATGGAGGAGCTGTATGTGAATTAGCTGGTGTGCTGGTTTTGGCTGGCAGGGAGTTGATTTTATTCACAGTAGCCGGCACGGTGCTATGTTTGGGGTCTGCACTGGACAGTGTTGATAGCGTAGGGATGCTTTAGTTGCTGCTGAGCAGCAAGGGCTTTGCTGCTGCCGGCCCAGCCCTGCTGTCCTGGGGTGGCTGAGCACCCGTCTGTGATGGGGAGCACTGGGTGAGCTCCTCATTTTGCTTTGCCTGTGTGCTCAGCCTTTGCTGTACCTGCTAAACTGCCTTTCTCTCAACCCACCGGTTTTTGCACTCTTGCCTTCCCCCCTCTCTCCCCATCCCACCATGGGCAGTGAGCGGGCGGCGGGGTGGGCTGAGCTGCTGGGCACCCACCGGGGTGGAACCCGGACGGCCAGACCCGTCAAGGCTGCCTGCCCGCGCGTGCCGCGGCGCTGGGCTGGCGGCTGGAGGAGCACCGTGCCATGGCACAAGGTTATTAACTGCGGCCATCTGCAGCGCGCTGGTCTTGTCATTGCCCCAGACTCCCGTGCCCAGCTCGCAGCAGCGGGGACACAGCCTGCATCATCACAGCTCCGGGCCCGGGGGGCTCCTCTGGCCCCACTGGCAGGGGTCTGCAGGAGGGGGCTCGGGGTCTGGGCGGGGGTCGGGGCTGGAGCTGTCGTTGCCGGGCCACGAGCACGTGGCCTCCAGAGCCGCCTGCCTCGACGCGCACAAACCGAGCGGCACAGCGGCGTTTGGGCAGCAGTGTAGTTTTACACATTTTTCATTAAACCTATGTTAAATATGGAAATACTGCGGAAATGAGACTTGGTATTTCATGTGTGAGCTCTTCCGCACATTTTAGTGTTTCTCATGTTTGGAGATAAAAACAGAATTGACAAAACTCGCTTCTGCCTTTCTACTGGAAATGTATTGAGGTTTACTGAATTGCCATGATGAATTTGCTTTAAAAAACTTATCTAAATCAGATAGAGCTAATAAAATCTCTAGAAATGCTTTTCCAGTCAGATGAGCAAGGTAAAAGAGTTTTTTCTTCTTCTGTTTTTTGAGAAAGAAAATTAATTCACTGTTGTTATTTCAGAGTCAGAGCTCCCCTTGAAACGCGTCTCTCAGATGTGACCAGCAACGCAATCCCGTCCTGGGCCGAGCCAGCAGTTCACAAGCTTGGTGCAGAAATGAGGAGATTTTGGTGGCCGCATATGGAGCAGATTTTTTGTTTTACTGATTGAGAATGCCTTAGCCATGAGTATCTGTAGTTTTCCAGAAGGTAAAAAGCTTTTCTGGCAGCCACTCCTTTTGCTATGTGGTTTGAAATCAGAGAGGGAGCAACGAGAGAGAAAGCTAAACGGAGACAACAGGACCTATGGCTTTATTGTAAGGAGAGCTTTCTATTGGAATGAATAAAGACAAAAATCCCACCTGAATCTCAAAAACTGCCTTTCTGAAATCTTGCTGTGCACTGCTTTACTGAGGTTCCTTCACAAAAGGGAGAATTTGAGTGAAGTTGCCCCAAACGGATGAGAGAACATAAGGAGTGAGAAAACTTGCAAAGAATGGGGGGAAAAAAAATTATCCACCACAGGGAACTACATCTTGGAGACAGTGAAAATCCTGGAGAAAGCAAAGATTTCTAGAAGAAAAGCAAAAAGAAGTCTTTGCAGAGCATGTGAAACGTTGATCGGCAACGTGGAGGAGAGGGATGCGGCTGGGGTGAAGGCGGAAGGAATCTGCCCAAGGCCCACAGACCGAGTGGCTCATTCACTGCACGGTGATGGTTGTGGCGAGGCGGTATTTGAACCCTGATGCAGACAGGTGATGGGGACAGGAAATGAGCTTATGGGCAGAGGCTACAGAAACGGATGAGGAGCAGCTCAGAAACCAGGTCGTCATCCCAGGGTGCTGTTGTGACAGACCAGAAGTGAGGACTTTAATAACTGTCAGATGGGGAATGGTACCATTGGGTGGGGAAAAAGCTGCTCTCGTGCCTGTGTTTTAAGAAAGGAGGAACTGAAGTGAGATGGGAAACAGGACTCTAGCTTAGTCCTCAGCAGAGCTGCAGGAGAAACTGAGGAGAAAGAGCAGCTGAAGAGAGTGGACGTGGTAATTTAGGATTCAAACAAGCTGGTTTCAGAGAGACGAAGGGCAGCAGTGTTTCCCAGTAACATTTTCCTAATGATTGACTCCTTGGGCGGGATTATCACGGACTTAGGCACATATGGACCTAAGGTGATGCTGGCACTGAAAAAAGCACCTGCAGAGTTTGTTGCTGAGAGATCACATGGGTGAGCGCCAGAGGAGGCTCCTGGGGAGGTATTACAGAAAAGTGCTGCAACAGGCAAGAGAGCCCGCCGCCGCAGGGGCTCCCGTGCCATCCTTCTGCGGTACCCGGGAACCTGAGCACGGTGAGCACCTTTGGGGCTTTACTTAGAAGAAATAAAGGGAAGTAAAATAGGGGAAATCCAAGGATGCATCTTCTCAAAGCAGAAGAAACCAGAATGCCCCCAGAATGCGCCCGTTGCTCCACCACCGCCCCCGCCAGTGGCCTGAAGCAGGGAAACCTCTGCCTGTTCCCAGCACCTTGAGGGCCGATCCGGCTGGGGCTGCGTAAGGGTAGCAAGGCGCTAAGCTGAGCAGAGATTTTTGTGGCGAGTGTTCGCGTTTCAGCCGCCGGCAGCCCTGAGCTCCCTCCCGCCCAGAAATCAGGTAAGCAGATTTTCAGGTCAGGGCCCAGCGACAGCTCCTGCGCGGGCTAATTGGGAGGGCTGCTGGGAGCAGGCTGGGGCCGCTGCCGCTGCCAAGATGCTTTTCATTAAGATGTCTGCCATTGGCAGTGCAGAATCCACAGCGAGCCGCAGGAGCACCTACAGATCTCTGTGGGCAGAGAGGCTGCGATGGGAAACTCTGCTGCGGCAGGGCAGTCTCGGTAATGGGAGAGGCATTCCTGCAGGTATTATCCCCAGCGCAGGGGGGAGTGTTTCCAGAGCTGTCTTTTACTCGGTGCGTAGGGACAGCTGCTGTTCCACACCGCTGTCTGCAGTGCTGGGTCACTGCCACGTAAAGGACATTTTCTGGACACACGTTCCCTTTTTCTGTGCAATTTCATGTTCCTGTACATGCTGAATTCACATTATGCATTCATACTGTTCACTGACTCCGTAAGGGCACTGCATCGTTTCAATCTTGCCTCTAAAATAACAGTGGTGGAGATTTTTTCTTAGAAGTCAGAGCATCTGATTAACTGTTTGATATTCACATGTCTCCTCCCGGAGAGCAGAGCTGGGCAGGACGGAAGCTTTGCTTGGGCAGGCAGGCAAACAGGCCTGTGAGCGGAGGAGGGTGATGCTCAGGAATGGGCAGCGTGGCGGCAGCTCCGGACCTCGCTGGGAGCCGGGCTCAGGCCAGTGCAGACACCCGGCTGTGGGGACCAGCCCCCGAGCAGGGGGTAAGGGGCTGACCCCCCCGGGGGTGCCTGGCTCCGTGGGTGTGTGCCGGCGGGCAGAGGTGCCCGTGGGGTGCCTGGCTCTTGGGCTCTGTGCCGGCGCTTCGGGTGCCCCAGGAGCGCCCACCTTCCCCAGCAGCAGCCAGGGATGGGGGTTGAGGGCAGCTGGCCACGGGCTGGGTGCTCACTGTGCCCTGCGAGGTCCGTCCATCCCAGCGAGGCAAAGCTGGAAACCCCTGGCTTCTCCCAGCGCTTGGGCAGCAGTTCCCAAGAAGCCGGAGTGACTGAGCCCTCGTCACCCCTGGGGAGGGCTGGGGTGGGCCCCAGGCAGTGGGCACTTTCAGAGGGGCTGACATGCACCAGAGCGGGGTCTTGCTGTCCAAAGGAAACCCATTTCCCAGAGGGGACGACGGTGCGACCCCAGCGTGGTCTGGCAGTGCTGACACAAGGGGAAAGCCATCCGATAACTCGTCTCCTCTAATCTGCAGAGTTCCTCAGCCTTTTCAGATGGTCAGCCCCTTTATGCAGCCCCATTTTCCCAAGCCTGTGTGGCAGTACCACCACCGCCTCCATCCCCAGCTTCCCTCGTGTGAACGTCAGGAGCCGGCAGACGCGTGACCCTGCAGGGCAGGACGGCTCGCGAGAGGGGAGAGAGGGAGTTTGGGCTGGAGACCGCAGCACAGCTCTTGGTGTCTCCTCACCCTGTCCTGTCATCCCACGGCCGTTCACAGCACCAGCAAATGTTACCCAGTGCCTGAGAAACATTTATCTTCTGGGGCTAGACATTAAAAAAAAAAGAAAAAAATCTCTGGAAGCTACAGCAGGAAACTCAAAAGTAGAAGATGCACATTTTTAACAACAAGGACAGTAAGTCACTGGAGCAACTCACCCAAGGGGCCATTCGAGTTGTGTCTATTGAAGCTGTTTTTCTTTAACTCAGCCTGGGTTCGTCTCCAGGAGAACTTCAAACAGCAGCAAAACCTGTGAGTGTGCGGCTCTCAGCCGGTGCTCAGCGGTAGGTCAGACTGGAGGCCTTACACCTTCCTCTTTGCCTTAAGAAATGGAAATCTGTGCTTGCCACCTTTGAGGGGACCTGGGACGCAGCCTCGCAGCTGCTCCTGTGCAGCCGGGCGCTGTCTGAGCACTGGGCTGCGGTGCTGAGGCCGGGAGTCCCAGCCTCCGCGCCTCCAAAGGGCAGCGGCGGTGGAGAAGCTTGCGTTAGCGAGAGGAGGAGAGCAAGGGTAATTAACAGTGATGGTTCTTGACCCCGGCATCCCTGATCTCACTGACTCTTCTAAAGGGAGTTATTAGTCAAATACAGTGCCTGTGTGTGAAACAATTATCACTAATTACCATCAAGCCATGGCACTCCGAGATGCTCAAACGCAGCATGGGAGTCGTGTGTGATTAGAGGCTGTCAGGGCCGGGAGCTCTCTAAGGCAACCACCGAAGGGTTTTCCATGCAGCATATTCCTGAAAATACAACAAGATTCAGTGCCAGTCAGTGACTTTTAATGCCTTTTAATCTGTACATAATATTAAAAATAAAGCAGGCTGGCAGACTGAGAGCAAGAAGGGGCTCAGCTGTGCAGCAGGTAGCCCTAGAGCTCCCCTTGCACCCACTCAAAAACAGAAACGATGGGAATAACCAGCACCTTGCTCATGATTTTGGCTAACACAGCTCACGGCAGGGCCTGATGTGAGCTGGGAGCAGCACCACGGGGTCAAAGTGAGCGCACCGGCTGGGCAGGACGGGTGACCAAAGGAGCCAAAGGGCCGCGATGCAGCCGCTGTCCCCTGCAGCCAGCATCCCTGCACACCCAGTGTCGGGCAGCATCGTCAGGAGCTGCTGACTCCTTAGCAGTACACACCAAACCTCCAAGCTGGAAGGTCTAAAACATCAGCTTATCCAAAAAGCTTTGGAAGTGGCCCCAACAGCAGCCGGACCGCTGAGGCTTTTGTGTGTCCCAGTGCGACGCAGGGGACGCCAGCACGGTGACAGAGGAGGCAGGACGGGCACGCTCCCCCTCGGCCAGGGAACCATTTTGCTCATAGGTGTGTGAGTTAAGAGTTACAGGTTGTAAGTTACAAAACCTCATGATGTGAGTGGTGAATAAGTGAATTCATGTGACAGACTAGTCTGGGCAAAGGCGATTGAGCCCTTGTCGTGTTTGTTTGTTTGTTACGTTTCTTAATGAGCTCATAAAGTAAAGTTAATTTACAGAGTATGTTGTCCCATGGAGCCGCGCTGTCGGCCCAAGGGCAAGGAGCTGGCAGGGAGCGGGGCGTGGGGGGCACTGGAATGGTCCTGACCGCTCAGCGCAGCCCCAGCACGCAGAGCCTGAGACCCCGCCATCCCCAAACCGTGTCTCGGAGCCAACAGGCCAGCTGGGGACTCCAGAAACTGCCTGGGAAAGACACCAGTGCTCCCCACAGACCACCCCGCGGCAGCCGGGTACCGAAGGATGGGTCTGAAAGGTGCTCGCTGCCCTGACCAGCCAGAGGAGTAAATCCGAGACCGACAACACCGCGTCACGGTTAAACCGAGTAATTCAATAGCGCCTGGAAATTGCTTAGTCTCTTCCTTATTAGATTTATCTCGCAGCTCTTCCTTCCTCCTCTGTAGGG